>JBBMOL010000557.1:0-134193 GCA_037954665.1 Laguncularia racemosa
GTAAATCTTTTCTTTTGAAGATAAATAGAAACATACAGGGTAGAAGTACACCCTGTATCTACTTGAAGAATAAAAAACATATACGGTTGAAGTAAAAACGCCGTGATCTGTCTTGAATTATAAACGAGGAAGGCAGGGCTTAAATCGGGCCGTGTTGGTGGGGTCCCAGGTGACATTTTTCACTTCATAGAATTACTTAAAAAGGAAAGATATTTTCATATCTTGCTAGCAAAGTCCCTGCCATTCCCTTAACAAATAAATAGAACAACCCTAGAGGAGAAAGGATTTTTTTTTATTTGGGAGATGGGAAAAGGAAAAAGGGGGCCCAAGCGGGAAACCCCGGAACAGAGATTCCATCAGTTTTCACTTTTAATTTTTTTTTTTAGGATAACATGTTACAAGCAAATTTTCTAGCCAAAGGATCATTGAATTTAATTCTCCACGAATTGGAATCTAACTGATTGTCTTTAATCATTCTTTTTTTTGATATTTAATATCTTCTGGAATTTTTTGTCAATATTACTTTGTTATTGGAAAATAAAATTAGAGCTTTTCACTAAATTTAGAAATTTTAATAATTGTCAACTATATGTCAAATCCGTAATTGTTTATATTCTTTTTGGGTGACACAAAACATTTTATATAAAATAGAAGTTAATTCAGTTATGGGATATATATCTTTTTTAAAATGGGTTACTTATAATCTATTGCATGAAATTTGGGATCCTCTTTTTTTTAAAAGCTATTGATAGATTAAACCTAAGAGCTGTTTACGGGTTTTCAACGATAAAGAAATAATCAAAGGTTGGTTTCAAAAAAGTAAGGAGGATAGGTTATTAAGCTTGTTAATACCATAACCCGTTTTTCTTGGATAAAGAAGAAAAAATTTTCATCGATGATCAATTCCCAGAATTAAAACTATCTGATTTTTGGGTTTGGGTCTTACATTATTCATTTTTATTTTAATTTCCAAAAAAACCCCCCACATTCTTTTTTTCCTTTCTAATCTCTTTTTTTGTAGAAATATATTTAACCAAACCCTGGGATCGACCCCACTCACTACATACACAAATCATAAATTGTCTAGGAGTAGGATTTTATTTTTTTTTGGGTTGACACCCATCAAATTTTTTCGTCGTTTGCCGGGATTGGTTCAATTTATTTCTATTCTTTAGACTCTTTTCTCATAAGGGCACTCACTTATAACCCAAAAATTGAGAGACTTTTAAGGGGGCCGAAGAGAAGCTAGGCTGCTCAAAAAGAAAACGTTCATTTTCACCCCTTTGTACTGAACTTGGATCGAATTTGTCGATTCAGCCATTATTCGAGAAAAAAGACATAGGGCAAATCCTAAAAGAACATTAAGAGTTGGTGCACGGAGTGAATCAACAACCACTTTGTATTCACATCCTGAATTTGGTTTTTAAATTTGAGTTGAAACGGTTTGAAAACTCTGTGATAGACCCATTTACACTCATCTTTAATTAAAAATTGTGTTAAATTATTATTGTTTATGAAATCAAAGGGAAAAAAGGTACCTAATTCTATCACGTGAAAAACGGGTTTAAAATGGAGTCAAGGATGCCAACTAAGTAAATTAGAGAACCCATCACAACGGGTTCAAAGAAAAGGTTTTAAACCACAAAGGGAATACTGGGGTGTAATTGAAGTACACGGCCGCGTATTTGGGTTTTTGAATAAAAGGGAAAGATACAGGGTTGAGGTACCCCGGCCGGTATTGGAACAGGGGTTTTGAGGCCGGCCATGGCGCAAACCGTGCCCCTCACGGGAAAAAAAAGGGGAAAATGTGGACTTACAACAAAAAGGAGACACGGCTTAAGGCCGGCCGTGGTGGAACCTGGGAAAAAAACCGTGTTGGGCCGGGGTGGAAAGTAAGGCCCAAGGGAAAAGAAAGTTGGAACATCAACCGATAAGGCCGGTTTGAAATCAGCGTGGGTCAAACCCGTGGTACACACTGGAAAAGGATAAAGACTTGTAATTATCACAGATGAAGGCCGGCTTGAAATCGGGGCCGTTGTGTAACCGTGGTACAACTTTCACGGATGAAGACATAAGAATAGCACAGAGGATGGCACGGCTTGCCCCATGGCCGTGGGGGTGGGGCGGCCAGGCAACGAATCTTCACTTTCAAAAATCTACTTGGAAAAGGAAAGTATTTTTATTTTGCTAGCAAAAGTCACATGCTATCCCCCTAAATTTTAAAAAAAACCAACCCTAGAGGGTTAGGACAACTTTTGAATTTTTGAACTGGAATTTGGAATACCTGGGACAAAAAGGGAAAAACGAGGGGGAGAGCAAGAAACCCGGGTTTTCATTTGTTTTTATTTTTTTTTTTCGTTTTTTGTGAACATGGTAGTAAGCTATTTTTCTAGCCAAAGGGCAAGATGTTTAATTCCCCCACGAATCGTGGGTCAAATTGACTTGAAATTTTTCTTTCTTTGCTTTGGGGGAATTCATAATCTTCTGACGTTTGCTTTATTATTTTTGTTTGGTTGAATAAGCTCTTCTACTAAATTAGCAAGTTTATATTGTCAATAGACATCAAATCCGAATTGTTTGATTTTCTGTCTTATGACGCAATAACATGTTTGGTTATAAAAAGATGATCGAATTATGTTATGGAGGGGGTTTATCATGTTTAAATGGGTTTTCTTATAATTATGGCATAAATTTGGTGGTCTCTCTAATCTTAATGCTTTATAGTTTAAATCCTAAGCGTTGTCGGGGTTGTTTAATAAATAAAAAAAATAATTCAAAGCGTTTTGTTAGGTTATCGGGGAAAGTAAGGAGAGATGGGTTGTTTGAGCTTTTTAAAAACCCAAAACCCAGTTTATCTAGGAACAAGAATAGAAAAATTTTTGCATCGAGATAAATTTCCCTTGAATTAACATCTTGTTCCCTTTGGCAGGCTTTTATTAATATCCGTTTTTCTTACCTTTTTTTACTTTATTTGATTCACAAAAAAAACCCCCCATTTTTTTTTCCCTTTTATTCCCTTGAATAGAAATAAGTTTAACCCCAAACTCTTGGATTCGATCCTACTCACCACTATATGCAAATCATATAATTGTCTAGGAGTTGGTTTTATTTTTTGGATTCACACCCATCAAATTTTTGGCGCCGTTGCCGGGATAGTGTCAAATTTATTTCATTCTTTTATGACTCGTTTTTCTAACAGGTGAACTAACTTATAATCCAGAGATTGAGAAAACCTAAAAAGGGTGCGAAAGAACTAGATATCCACTAGACCGAATTTGTATCGGACTTGTTCATTCATCCCCTTTATTCTGAAAAAGGGACACATGGGAAATCTCGAGAGAACCTTAAGGGGGTTGGCTGCACCGGGTGGAATCCAACCCTTTGTATTCACTATCCCGAAAAACTTGGGAAATTTGAATTGAAATTGGGTTGATAAATCTGCTACCTACATTTTATGGTTTGGAATGAAGATCCTCACAAGCATTTGAAAGAGTTTCATATTGTTTCTAGTATGAGACCGCAAGGAATAACCCACAATTTAAATCAAGCTACCCCTTTTCTTTTCTTTAAATACTAAAGCTAAAGATTGGTTGTTTTATTTCCTCCCGGTTTTTTCACCATTTTTACGATATGGGAAGACTCTTTTTGGCAAATTCTTCCCCCCACAGAGCCCTGGTATAAGAAGAGAAATTTGTGGTATAAAACAAAGGACACCGGGACTCTTCATGATATTGGGAGGTTTGCAATTGTGTGCAAGCTGCCATAAATGGGATATTAACAAATCCCTTTTCCAAAATTTCTTCACGAAGGCCTACTTCCGTGGAAAGAAAAATGTGGATGCTACAAGGGAGGCGCCTAGTAAAAAAACCCCTGGGCAAGCTAGGGAAAAGATCTCCATTAGGTGCCAATTCGCAACAATTTGGGTATGGCATGAACGCTTCAAAAAGGTAAATAGGTAAAATGGTTAAACCTTTAAAAATCCAAATTTTTTAATCTTAACCCCCTTGTGCAGGCTAGCCTTTTTAAATACCCAACAGGTGAAAGCTTGTGGAATTTGTGCTGCTTTGTCATCCAACCGACTTTGCCCCCCATTGCAAGTGACAATCATGAACACGCCCAAAGTGTAAGAGGATTTCCCGGGCAGCCACAAAAGGGAAATATGACCCCCACTCGAAAAACTTTCAATCCTGGATGGGGGGTCTCTTAACTTCCCATATGGCAAATAACCCTCAACATGTCCAACAATTCCAACCAAAAACCCCACACCACTTACCCCAAGCCCTTCCACTCAGGTATGCCTTAAGGGTTTGTTTAATCTCTAGCTGTGAAAACCAAACAATTCAGGAAAACAAAGCAAGCATCAAAACTTGGGGAATCAGGGAAGCCAACTTGCTTCGTCTAAACAGGTTAAAAATTTAAGTAAGTTACCTCCAAAATTACAAACCCGAAGCAAAGCGTTTAATGCAATTACCTTGAAAGTGGGAAAAAATTGCAGTAGGGGATCTCAAAACCCGGTCACTTAGTGATGAGCTCGGGATGTTGCCGACTCAATGAACTCACTTTTAACGATAAGGTGAAAAAGGCAAAAGTTCATGAAAAGAAGCGGGCAAAAACCCCGTCAAAATAGATGCTTGAATAAATCAAAAGAACATGAATGTGAACATTCATTGAAAAAAAAAAAGATGTTAAAAGGGAGAATATCAGCAAAGACCCTTTTCCCATATGCTTTTATTTTTATACAGAAAGGGGGATTATATCCCTTGATAATACCCCAAAATAAAGTTTAATTGGGTGTTTTTCCTTATGGATTAAGTATTTACTTTTGGAATAAAAATTCTTTTGCTAAACATGGGGAAATTTAAAGTTTGTTTTGTTTAGTTTTGCTATTAAATTTTTGCCCCAAGTAATTTGATCACGGGAAAACCCAAATTTAGGTTAAAGTAGTAGACATTAAATTTTCAAGTCTTTGAATTAAAAAATAAATTTAAGATGTTTGGGAATGATAAAAAAAAAAGTTTGTATAATCTTTGAGAGATTTCTCAATTGTTTTGATGCAAATTGCTTGGGCGCGGTTTTAAAGGGGGGGGGAATTTTGGCCATTTTTATCTTTTTAGTAAAAATTTGGTGTTAAATTATTTTTTAATTTTATAAAAAATCTAAGGAAAGGGTTACCCCAAATTTCTATCATCGTGAAAAAATTCGGGTTAAATGGGTAAAGGGATAAAAAACCCCAAGTAAATTAGAGAACCCAACTGAAAATTTGGGTTTCAAAGATAAGGATTTACACCGCCGGGGGGGTTTTTAATGGGCGTGAAATTTTAAAAAGTACAGGGCCCGTGTATTTGGGTTTTTTAAATTAAATTTGGGAAATAAAACGGTTAAGGTCCCGGGCCCCTTTGTATGGGAAGCAGGGGTTTAAAGGGGCAGGGGCCATGGCGAAAACCGTCCCCCCTCACTGGACAAGAAGGCGGAAATGTGGACTTTAAAAACAGAGAGAGACAGGGCTTTGGGGCCAACGGCCTTTGGGTGAAAGCCGTGGGGGGAAAACCGTTCTTGGAGCTGTGGGGGAAAGATAGCCCCCCAAGGAAAAAAAAAGTGTGGAACATCAACCAGATAAAGGGCCCGGGCCCTTGAAACTAGCCGTGGGTCAAAACCGTGGTACACATGGACACGGTTTTAAAGACTTGTAGATTATGCCAGATGAAGGCACGGCTTAAAAAATTGGTCGTGTGTTTTAACCTTTGGTAAAACACTGTTCCCCGGGATGAAAAATTTGAAGGTTTTTCACAGGGATGGCAGGGTTGGGGACCCTTTTGGCCGTGTGGGGGGGCCCGTGCCAGGCAGACAAACTTCACTTCTCAAAATTTTCTTTTTGGGAAAAGGGGGAAAAGCTATTTTCGTATTTTTGCTAGAAAAACCCCCCAAAATGCTATCCCCAAACAATATAAATAGAACCCCCCTTGGGGTTGGGACCTTTTGTTTTTTTGAATCTAAAAATTTTTGGAAAACCCCCTTGGAGAAAAGGAAGGAAACGAGGGGGGAAAGGAAAGCAACCGGGCCCCCTTTTGTTTTTTTTTTTTTTTTTTTTTTATTGATGAACATGAGTGTTTAAGCTATTTTCTAGCCAAAGGGTCTTTAGTTTTAAATTCTCCAAAAATGGGAGGTCTAAATTGACTTGTATTTTTTCTTTTCTTTGCTTTCGGGTATTAATTTATCTTCTGATCGTTTTGTCATTTTTATCTTTTTTTTTTTGGGTATGAATAGAGCTCTTTTTCTCAATTAGCAAGTTAATATATTGTCAACTAGCAGTCAAATCCTTTAATTGTTTGATTGTTCTAGTTTTTTGTGACGCAAAAACATGTTTGGGTTAAAAAAGAGATGATCGAATTCAGGGTTAGGAGGTTTTGTGATCAGGTTTAAATAGGTTATTTAAATTACTGGCTTAAATTTGGGGGTTTTCTCTCTAGATCTTTTTTCCCTATTGTTTGATTAAATCCTAAGCGCTTGTCTGGGTTGTTTAATCAAAAAGAGAAATAATTCAAAGCGCTTGTCTGAGGTTATCGAGGAAGTTAAAGGGAGATAGGTTGTTTGAGCTTGTTTTAAAAACCATAAACCCGTTTATTTGGAACAAGAAACAGAAAATTTGCATCGATGATCAATTTTTCCTTTTAAATTAAACTATCTTTTTTCCCCTTTTGGGAAAGGGTTTTTTAATTTTCCGAAATTTTTTTTCCTTTTTTTACCCTTTTTTTTGATTTTAAAAAACAAAACCCCCAAATTTTTTTTTTCCCTTTTTTCTCCTTGAATAGAAATTTAATTTTTTAAACCCAAACTCTGTGGTTTTGACCCTTTCGCAAAAAATTTTGGGGGGGAAGACATGATACTTTCCTTCGGGGAAAGGAAAATTGGGGGTAAGTTTTTTAAACCTTTAAAACCCATAAAATTTCTAACCTAACCCCCCTTTGGGACATCAGTTTAGTTTCCTTGGAAATCCCAAACAGTTTGAAGCTTATTGGGGTTTTTTGTGCGCCCCTTTAATCAACAACCAAACATGTTTTTCCCAAAAGGCAAGATGAAAATTCATAAGCATGCCAATTGTGGAGGTTTCCCCAGGACACCCCAAAAAAAGGAAAATTTTGATCCTACCGAAAAATTAAAACCCTGGATGGGGGGATCATCCAAAATTCAGATAGGGGCAAAAAACCGCAAAATTTCCAAAAATTTCCCAACCCTAAGCCAAAAAACCCAAGCCCCAACCCAAGCCCCTTTCCACTTCAGGTATTTTCCTCGAGGAATTTTTTAAATCTCTTGCTTTTTAATACAAAAAAAATTTCAAGAGGAGAAAAAAAAGCAGAGCATTCACAACTTGGAAAATCAGGTAACCCAAACCTTGCTTCTTCTAAAAATAGGTTGAAACTAAAAGGTAAGTTACCCCCCTCAACACCCAAAAATCCAAACCCAAAGCGCCTAAGAAATTCCCTTGAAAAAAGGGGGAACCCAAAAATTGCGGGGGCAAATGAAAAAGGCACTGATCTAATTTTTGAGGAAAAGCCCAAAAACTCCGACCCAGCAGAACAACCAGAAAGAGGACCCCTTTTGAACCACCAAAGGTCATGATAACAACACCTCCTTTCCCTTCTAGTTTAAAGGCGAAAACCAAGAAGGAAGTTGAAGAAAAAGATTTCTTGAAACTTTTTCGAAAAGTTGAGGTAAAAAACCCTTTACTGGATGCAATTAAGCAAGTACCTCGTTATGAAAAATTTTTTCTCAAAGAACTATGCACTAAAAAAAGAAAGCTAAAAGGTTTTGAAAAGTTTAAATTGTGGGTGAGAAAATGTTTCAGCTTTTCTTCAGAAAAAGGGGTTTCTTCCAAAATGAAAGGGAACTAGGTAGTTTACTTTTCCCTTGCAAAATGGGTAATCTTGGAATTCCCTAAAGCTATGTGTTTTAGGAGCTTCAATCAAGGGTTAGGGCCTTTGTCTTTTTAAACAATTTTTGAATTTTGGGTTTTCCCTTGAAGGAAACAGGTTTTTAATTTTTCCCCAATTTGCTGATAGGCCCCAATTGTTTACCCGGAGGGATTTTTCTGAAGTTTTTTTTAGTACAATTTTTAATGGGTTGGGTTTTTTCCCCTACAGATTTTTACGTGCTTGACAGGGGAGAATGATTTTCCCGGAAATTCATCAATGATATTTTTAGGGAGACCTTTTTCTTAAGACACCCAAAAACAAAATTTTGAGGGTATTTACGGTAACCCCCCCAAAAGGGGAAAATTTGATGAAGTGTTTAAAAATTTAACATTTATGAGGCCTTGAAATACCCTTTGGGTGATACCTCCCGTTTTTGTTGTGGATTTTTATTGCCCCTTTACACGGGCTATTTTTGACTTGAAACGATGTTTGAGTTGAAATTGTACTTAATAGGAGTTTAAATATTAATGCATTAAAAACCCTCTTAAGGAGAAGCTTGTAAAAATCCTTTTGTTTTGCGGGAAAACATGTTTTTGGGAGTTGGAATCAAAAAACCCTATTAGGAAATGGTTTTGTCCAAATTTAAATTTTTAACCCCCTTCTAAAAAAAGACTTTTTCCCCTTTTTGTGCGGGCACCCAAGTAAAATTTAAAAACCCTTTCCTGAACATCTAAAGTACATTTTTTTGGGAAAAAAATGAGACTCTTTTTTGATAGTCCCCAAAAAATTTAAGTACTTTAGAAGAAAAAAATTTTAAATTGGGGTGTTGAGAGAGAAAAAGAACCCATTGGTTTGGTCCATAGCTGATATCAAAGGTTTAAACCCCCCCTCCACCTGCTTTGCACAAGTTTTTAAGGGGAAGAAAATTTGAAAACCTTTCAAGGGAAGTTCAGCGTAAATTTGGGAACCCCCCTTTTATGGGGAAAAGGTTTTTTAAAGAAAGAGATCTTAAAAAAAATTTTTTTTTTTGATGCAGGTATTATCTACCCAAATTTTCCCGGGACAGAAAATGGGTAAGCCCAATTCAAGTTTTTTCCAAAAGAAAAGGGGCCCTTAACTGTGATTGAAAACTCTGAGGGTTTTCTTTAAAAATTCCAGGGGCCCCGGGAAAAGATAAAAGGGGAAGACAATTTCACAGGGTCCTTCGGTACTTTGCATATCGAATGATCCCTTTTGGGCTCTCCCAAATGCCCCGACCCCCAATTCCAAAGGTGTATGGTTAGTATATTTTAAATTTTAAATGGGGGAAAAATTAAATAGAGGTTTTTAAAGGATGACTTCACTGTCTATGGTAACCTTTGATTCATTTTTTACAAACCCTTACAAAAGTGTTTTAAAAAAGATGATAGATAAGAATTTTGGTGTTAAATTATAAAAGAATGTCATTTTAATTTGGTTAAAACAGAGTTTTCCATTTTAGGTCATATTGTTTTTTAAGGGGTTTGGGAAGTCGTTTAAAAGCTAAAGTAAAATTTGATTTAAATCTTTTACCCTTCCCTTGTAAATTTTGGGGAAAAATTCGTTTTTTTTAAAGGGTTGCAGGATTCTATCGACGTTTAAACAAGGTTTTTTTTCCAAAGATTACTCAACCCCTATGCCGATTACTGAAAAAGAAGGGGAAAATTTGAGTTAAATGGGGCCCTGCAAGAAACGCTTTTGACAATTGAGGGATAATTTTAAACTTCTGCTGAATCACCCCAACCCCCGGACGGGAAACCCTTTCCCCTTTGGGGAAAATTATGTGTGTTTCGAAAATTTAAATGCGTTGGAGTTTTCCCGGGTCAAAGATTTGGGGAAGACTTCCCATGTCTTTTTTTAGCTTCTATAAACTTTGGATAGTGCTAAAACCAAACTATTCCACAACCGGAAAAAAAAAAAATTTTGGGCCCTATTGTTTTTGCATTAAAAAAATTTCCCGATCATTTTTTTAACTCGGTACAAAGGGAAATTTGTTTACTCTAACATGCAGCTCTCAAATACCACTCGGGGAAGAATGAGGGGAAAAACCAAGCCCAAATTCGAGGGAATACCTTAAAAACAAGAGTTTGATAGGGGAAATTACCCCAAAAGGAAAAAGGCTCTAAAAAATTAGTTGCCGCCCCACCTCAGTAAATACTTATCAGGAAGGGTCAACACCAATACAAAAATGTTTTTTCCCAAAGGATGAGTATCTTTTTTTTCTATTCAAAAGAAAAATTCCGTGGTTATGCTGATTTTGGGCAACTTTTTTGGGTTTTTTTAAAAACATCCCAAAAAGTTTTTGGGTCTAGGGTCAAAAGTAAAATTAAAAGTAAAAGTAAGAAACTTTTTTGAAAGGGGATCCGTATTTGTGGAAACATTGTGCGATCAAACCCTTTGGGAAAGTGTTTTTCTAAAGGGACGAAAATTTTTCTTTTCCGCAATTTTGTAAATCGTATGCTTTGTGGTGGACATTTAGCCTTAAGAGGAAAACTCAAAAAGGTATTAAAGGTTGGGTTTTTTTTGGCCTAATTTTTTTCTTTGATTCTTTTAAAGTTTTGTAATTCTTGGCAAACGATGAAAAAAAATTTTGGAAAATTAGGACGGGAGACCAAATGCCACTTACCCTATTTTTGGGCTTTAAAATCTTTGTATAAGGGGTCTTTTGTAATAGATTTTTTTTGAAACCTACTTAAAAAGAAAAAGGGGGCACTATCGCGGTTCCCCCCCCAAAACCCCCCCCAAAAACCAAATTTTGGGGGGCAAAAAGTTTAAAATCGAAAAAAAATCAAGTCTTTTGGGGGAAAAAAAAACCGTTAACCCAAAGCGGGAAAGGTTTGGGAAAAAAAACGAAGATGTTTGGGCCAAATAAAACAGTTTTAAAAAGCCCCCAAAATAGGTATGTTCCTTCCCTTTTTGTTTTTTGGCAAAAACTTTTTAAATCCCCCTGGGGTTTTTGGGAAAAACATAAGGGGTACTGGGTTTTTTAAAAAAATTTGTAAAAAAAAAAAGGAGGAATTTGGGGGGAGCAAAAAAAAACAAAAAATTACAAAAATTGGGGAAATTCGAAAAAGGAAGTTATGAGGTACAAAATCAAAAAGGGGAAAAAAAAAAAAAGGATTTTCATGACCCAAAAAAAAATTTTTCCCAAAAAATTTTTTTTTTGTAGGCCCCAAAAAAAATTTCTTTAAATTCTCGATTGAAGTTGTTTTGGGGGAAAAATACGATAACGGTGGTTTGGGTTTTCCCCTTTTTTTTTTACTAACTATTTTCACTTTTTTTGTTGAGTTCGCAATTTTGGGGAAAAAGGGAAGAACTTAAAAACCAAAGGTATCGCTTAAAAATTTTTTTTAAAGGGGGTTTCCCCAAAATTTTGTAATTTTGGGAAGAAAAAAGTTTAATTCCCCCCATTTTTGTGTTTAAAATTAAAAAAAACTTGCCTAAGCCCTTAAAAGGGGAAAACCGTTTTCAGGGGAAAAGGGGAAACCCCTTGTAAAAAAAAAAAAAAAAAAAATTTTTTTTATTTTAGTTTTGTTTTGTTTTTTTTTTGATTAGTTTTCAGAAGGGTATTTTCCAAAAAAAAGGAACTCTTAGTGCTTAAGGGGGGGAAACCCCCCTTTTTCTCTCCCACTTTTTCGGGGAATCCCTTTTTTCCTTTGCTTTATTTCTAATTTTTCCTTTTTTTTTTTTAAATTTCCCCCTTTTTTAATTGTGCAATTAGGAACATTTGGGACACGGGGTTTGAAAGTGTGGGGGAGAGGTAATAAAAAAAGAGGATAAAAAAAATTTACTAATATTTTGAATGTTTGTCCTTAAAAATTTTTAACCAAAAATTTTTAAAAAATTTTAAAAAAATTCGGAGATTGTAAAAAAGGTTTTTAAAAAGTTTCTACAAAAGTAAAATTTTTAAATTTTTAAAGTTTTTTAAAATCACCAAATGTTTTGTTTTTAAAATATTTGGGTTAAAAAAAGGGGTACTGAAATCTTTAAGAAACAAATTTCCCTTTTGAAATTTGCTTTAAAAAATTGGGGAAATTTTAAGGTAAGTTGGGGTTAAGTAAAAAATTAAACAATTTATTCTAGGTTTATTTAGTTACCGTTATACTCTTTGAAGTTTTTTTTTTAAAAAAAATTGAAAACCCATTTTGTGAAATTTTTTGAAAAAAACTTTTTCCCTTTTAAAAACCCCTTTTTTAAAAGGGTTTTAAAATTATTACTCTACCCAATGATTAAAAAAAAAAAAGTGAAAAAAAAAAAAATCAAAAAAACCAAATTTTTTTCCAATGATTAAAATTTTAATTTTATTTTTAAAAGTTTTTTGAATTTGAATTTTTACAGTGGGGAAGGGCCCCTTTGGGGTTTTTTTTAAAAAAAACCCCCTCCCCTTGGGGACGGGGCTGGGGGTTGGCCAAATCAATGAACACACTATAACGATAAGGTTAAGAAAAGGCGAAAGTTCATGAAAAGAAGCAGGCAAAAACTCGTCAAAATTGATGCTTGATTAAATCAAAGAACATGAATGTAAAAATTCATTGAATGAAATAAGACTTATAATAAAAAGGGAGAAAATCTAGGGAAAGAGTAGATATTATATGCTTTTACTTTGTGTTGCAAAATTATATACTTGCTAATATTCAATGAAGTTTAATGGGGTGTTTTTTCCTTATTGAATTAAGTTTTTTACTTTTGGAATAAAAAGTTCTTTTGCTAAAACATGAGGATTAAAGTTTGTTTTGTTTAGATTAGCTATTAAATTTTGTCTATGGTAATTTAATCACAGGAAACCAGTTTGGTTGGAGTAGTAGACATTAAAATTACAAGTCATGAATTATAAAAGAATATAGATGCTTGAAATGATGAAAAGAAATCTCGTATAATCTATGACGGATTTCTCAATTGATTTGATTCAATTACTTGAGGACAAGCAAGAGTTTAAGTGTGGGGGAATTTGATAGTGCCATTTTATACTCAATCTTTTTTAGTAGGAATTGTGTTAATTTTTTATTGATTTTATAGAAATCATAAGGAAATGGTACTTAATTTTATTATGATGATAAATCAGGTTAAATGGAGTCAAGAGTGCTAATTCAAGTAATTTAGAGAAGTCATCTACAATCTGGATCAAAGACAAGTATTTACACCACCGGAGGAAAGTACATGGGCATGTAGTTGAAGTACACGGCCGTGTATCTGTCTTGAAGAATCAACAGAAACATACACGGTTGAAGTTCACAGCCGTGTATCTGTCTTGAAGAATCAACAGAAACATACACGGTTGAAGTACACGGCTGTGTATCTGTCTTGAATTATCAACAGAGGAAGGTACGACTTGAAATCTGGCCGTGTTGGTGGGCGTGCCAAGCGGACGATTATTCACTTCTCGAGAATTACTGAAAAAGGAAAGATATTTTCGTATCTTGCTAGCTAAAGATCCTCTGCCATTCCCTTAACAATATAAATAGAACTAACCCTAAGGGAGAAAGAGAGTTTTTTTATCTGGGAGATAAGAAGGAAGGAAGGAAGGAGGCAGAGCAGGAAATCGAAACAGAGATTCCATCTTGTTTTCACTTTTAATTTTCGTTTTGAGGATGAACATGTGTAGCTAAGCAAATTTTCTAGCCAAAGGATCATTGAAGTTTAATTCTCCACGAATTGTGAGATCTAACTAACTTGTCTTTAATCTATTCTTTGTTTTTGGATATTTATATATCTTCTGGAAGTTTTGTCAATATTATCTTTGTTGATTGGTTTGAATTAGAGCTCTTCTACTCAATTAGCAAGTTAATATATTGTCAACTAGTACGTCAAATCCGTAATTGTTTGATAGTTCTAGTTTCGGTGACACAATAACATGTTTGATTATAAAATAGATAGTCGAATTCATGTTATGGAGATATATGATCTTGTTTAAATACGTTATCTTATAATCTATTGGCATGAATTGGTAGTCTCTCTTGTTTTTAATGCTATTGATAGATTAAATCCTAAGAGCTTGTTTAAGGTTGTCTAATCGATAAGAGAAATAATCAAAGAGCTTGTTTTGATTATCAAGAAAGTAAGGAGGGATAGGTTATTAGAGCTTGTTAATAATCATAACCAGTTTGTCTTGGATAAAGGATAGAAAATATTTGCATCGATGATCAATTCCTAGAATTAAACTATCTTGATTCCTTTGGCTAGGCTCTTATCATTATTCATTTTTATTATCTGATTTCATTATTATTTTGATTCACAAACAAAACCCCCCCATTCTTCTTTTCCTTTCTAATCTCTTTTTAATAGAAATATATTTAACCAATCCCTGTGGATACGACCCTACTCACTACTATACACAAATCATATAATTGTCTAAGAGTAAGATTTTATTTTTGTTGGATTTACACCCATCAATCCCCCTTCAACTTGGTCTCTCACACTCTTTCCAGCCTTCCTCTCTTTTGCCTTTTGATATCGACTTTTGTATTCCTTTTCTTTCTCGCTGTCTTTTGCTCTCTCACTCTCCCTCTGTTTTTCACTCACCTTATATTTTGCAAAAGTCTGTTGTAGCTGCAACTGATCCTCATACACCTGTTTAGGTGTTAAAGGTTTAAGATTAAAGCTTTTCCCTTGGTGAACAAGCGTATACTTGTTAGAAAAGCCATCATGAACAACCTTCCTATCAAATTGCCATGGCCTCCCTAACAACACAAGACACGCCTGCATCGGCACTACATCGCATAGCACCTCATCCTCATACCTACCGATGCGAAAAGCAATCAAGGCTTGCTTACTCACCTTAGTCTCGCCACTATCATTCAGCCACTGCAATTTATATGGACTAGGGTGTTTAGTAGTCTTGAGTCCCAGCCTCTCTACAATAAAATTACTCACCACATTAGTGCAACTTCCTCCATCAATGATCAAACTGCAAATATGATCACCTAGGTAACATCTAGTATGAAAGATATTCTCTCTTTACACCTCCTCTTCTTCCTTCACCTGCACATTCAAAGCTCGCTTCACTATTGCCACTAACTTCCCTACTACAGGCTCCTCGTCATCATTAGCGTCATCTAATGGAGGCATATTATCCTCTTCACTATCCCCCTCAATCTCATACTCACCATCATCATGCAGAATCATAACACGCCTATTCGGACAT
Organism: Laguncularia racemosa; assembly: GCA_037954665.1. Taxonomy (NCBI): domain Eukaryota; kingdom Viridiplantae; phylum Streptophyta; class Magnoliopsida; order Myrtales; family Combretaceae; genus Laguncularia; species Laguncularia racemosa. Next base: position 15,070 of record JBBMOL010000557.1, read on the forward strand.
TAACTAGCAATATGGCCTCTACCTTGGCATTTAAAACATCTAATGTCACGATTTCTAGGAGTAGAAGAATCGGGTTTACCTTGGTTACTAGGAGTAGAACTTGCTTGCCTCTGCTCTCCTTTTGGTTTGGTGGGTAAAGGCTTTTCTTCCTTCTTCCATTGGTTAGTCTTCTAGGTGGATGAACCGGCACCCTGTTGAACCCATGTAATACTACTACCTTTCCTCCTGTGTTGGTTCTCAACCTTTATAGCCATATGAACCATATCTTCCAATTCTACATAATGCTGCAATTCCATGACATTTTGAATTTCTCTATTCAATCTAGCAAGAAACCTAGCCATGGTAGCCTCTCTATCCTCCTCTACATTCGCCCTAATCATAGTAACTTCCATCTCCTTGAAATACTCATCCACACTTCGGCTTCCCTGCCTAAGAGTTTGCAATTTGTTGTATAATTCACGATAGTAATACGCAGGCACAAACCGCTTCTTCATCACCCTCTTCATCTCTTCCCATGACTCAATAGGTAGTTCGCCATTCCTTCTTCTATTCAACATCAGTTGATCCCACCACACTATGGCATAATCAAAAAATTCAATAGCAGCAAGTTTCACTTTCTTTCTTCCACTATAGTTGTGACAATCAAACACCATCACTACCTTCTTCTCCCACTCTAAGTATGCCTTGAGATCATTCTTCCCTTGGAAAGGAGGAATCTTCATCTTTATACTACTCAATAGATTATCCTCTCTATTCCTATCTCCTCTATCTTCCCAATCCCTAGTTCCTCTATTCCTACCACTATATCCTCTATAACTCCCGACAGAAGGTTCATCAAATTCATTATCAGACATTTCATCTCCACCCCATTGCACTCTCCTAGAACAACTCTCCCTCTTACGCCCTTGGAGGACGTTTTTAGATTGCTCTAGTCTTTGTTCCATCATCTCATGAATTTGTTCCATCCCCTCCTGAAACATCCTCTTCATCTCACCCCTCAATGCCTCAATCACTAACCTAGCATCAAACCTTCCCCTCTCACTTTTAGGAGAATGTTACCTCGACATAGTTCCTGCAGAAAAAAGGTTAGCACGAACACAAATATATATATATGATTAAGCCTCACGATACACTCCCTTACGTGTTTTGCTCCAAGGGTGATATCGCATAGTCACTCGTGTATTCTCACAAGCAATAATGATATCAATTCACCAATTCCTCTTATCACTTCTCTCGGAACTAACCCAAACTACACCAATTCCCTTCCGTAGAATTCAAAACAACTCTAGGGCTCGAAATTTTCCTCTTTTTCTTTTCGATTTTTTTTTTTTACCTTTGCTTGTTGCTCTTGATCACGTTCCCTTTTTTTTTTTTTTTGTAACAAACATAAATAGTAGGTACTACACTTTCAATAGATAATTAACACTATGAAATTGAGTACGAACAATTGATATGAACGATTGGAGTTAGGGTTTTGATGTTACCTTCCTCAAACCGAACTGATGTTTTAACAAACCTAGGCTCTGATACCAAACTGATACGAACCACGCCAACGTGTGACGAAACCCAATACCAATACATTCGGAATTGCTACCCAAGATGCCAAACAATCGAGTGGAAACCGCGACCTATTTCCTATAAGTGAGGCAAGAACCTTGGTATATTATGTAGACGCCACAATCGGGATGAAAGACCGATTGATAAGTCGGGATGAACGCCACGGAAGAAAATCCGATAAGTTCTAGAGTAGTTCTTTAAAGAACCAGGAGAGGAATTCTCTCAAAAGTGTGTTCAAACTTGTATGTTGTATATTCTATGTTCCATCTATTCTAAAACCTAGAAGCTTTATAGTAGGGTTTACAATTTGTAACAATAAAGGCCCAAAATGACATAACATCATTAAGTTGCGGAAAAATAACAAAGCAGGGACTTAAAGCCCAGCGGCGTTGGAGCCAGCGTAGAGCATATACACGGCCGTGCCCTTCTAGACGTGTATGTTTCTGTAGATATTCTTGACACCATACACGGCCGTGCCTTTGAGCTATGTATACGACCGTGTATGATTCTGTGTAACCTCCAGACTCACTATACGGCCGTGCTTGTAAAGACACGCCCTCTTCAACCCGTATCCGCTATGACTTGTACAAGAGCAAGGGAATTCTCATGGTTGTTCCAATCCATTCCGGCTTCATGATTGCTCCAATCCTTTCCGGCTTCGTGGACATCCTTTATCAACCCGTCAAGTGCTTCCTTGAATCGTTTTGCTAGAGTTCTTGTGATCGGTCCAGGTGGCACTTCAAGAGGATCCACATTCCATCTTCTAGCTTGGCTCCCATCATGGCTCTCATCAACTAAATAGCCTCATCAAGTGTACTATAGCGTTACAGCTAAACAATACATGCTATTTCATATTTTAGACCTAAGACGAAATGTGCTATAGTTTGTTCTGGAGGTTCAACAGACCCACACCTAATCATAAAGGTTTCAAACTCCTGCACATAATCATCCACTGTTTTGCCCCCCTACCTCAATGTCTGCAGTCTCATAAACAGTTCCTATTTGTAGTGCTTAAGAATGAACCTTTTTCTCAATACCCTTTTCATATCCCTCCAAGTCTGAATCTTAGCCTCTGCATCCTTACGCCTATTGATAATCAGATTCTTCCACCATAATGCAGCGTACCCTATAAACTCGATAGCAGCCAATCAAACCCTGATACTATCATCGATCTCATAACATTCAAAGAGACCCTCAACCTTATCCTCTTAATCTAAATATTCATCAGCTGGTCCTTTACCATCATAAGAAGGCATCTGCAGTTTCACATATTCCAAGCCCCGAGGTAGCCTGAAATCCCTATTTTGATATGGGTTTGTCCCAAAATTGTCATCCCTCTCTTCTCTGTATGGAAGATGCTCCTCACCCATCCTTCTATTCAGATTCCCATCTCCCACTACTCTGTCTTGATGAGAATTCTATGGAGCTAGCCGAGGTGGTGCCGGCTGGTTTAACACTGGTGGTTGTGGTAATGTCATTCTATAAATTCTAGTTGCCAGAGTACCAATGATAAGAGTAAATTAACCCTTGTAAATCATGGGCGTTAATGATGAATTTGTGTAGTCTTTTGAATAAAATCAATGCGGATTTGGTACTTAACAGATAAATATATCAGTTTCAGGGTATAATACCAAAGAGAAGGAGAAAGATAACAAAAGGAGCATGATTGAAGCTTAAAAGATCAAGTTAAAGCTACCTATGGACAACACAGGGAAAGCCACGCCCGTGTCATGAACCGTGGGCACACCTAAAGATGAAAGTTGTCACTTGGAAAGGAAGCACGACTTGTGATATGGGTGTGCTTGAAGCCACGGCAGACGCTGCGAAGACGTGGAAAGCTCCAGAACTTGGCACGGTTTATAATCTAGCCGTATTTCTAGCCGTGCCAAACACTAAACAAGAATGAGGAATTACAGATTATGAACCAGAGGGAGACACGGTTGGAAATCTGGCCGTATTGTTGGGCGTGTCAGGCGACTGTTATTCACTTGTCAAGATTCACTTGGAAAAGGAAAGATATAGTCGTATCTTTCCAGCTGAAGATGCTTGGCCATTCCTTAGGAAGTATAAATAGAACAACCCTAAGGAGAGGAAGGGGGAGGCAGCACAAGGGAAACCCTAGAGAAGAGAAGTTGTTGCCAGAATAGTTTTCGGATTTGAAGCCAAGATATTTCGTGTTTGAATTTTCCTTATAGATTCAATTATTTTCTGTTTTGTTCTTTTTATTGGATTCATGAGTAGCTAATTGTTTCATACCTGGTCCCTTGAGAAACCCCTGATTGTCATGTAACAGAATTGTTGATGTTCAATAATTAATTCTAATCTTTGAGTTTATTCATGTTGCAATCATCGTTTGTTCATCTTGATATGTGCGCAGTATTAGGATGGGATTAGATCTCTATTATTAAGATTGAGAAATCGTTTAATAGAGTAGATCTGGCATGAATAAAAAAACCCCTTGTAATCCTAGAGATAGGTTATAGGTGGTCTTCTGTATTGAACGAGGTCATTGTGGTCTAGTTCAATTGAAAGTCCTAGGATTTTATTGCAATCTTAATTATGTTAATTAAAGAGAGATCTTAATTGACTTAATTAGGATTAGAGATTATTGATCTTGAGAAACACCCTAATCTAATGTAAAAAACTCCGCAGATCAGAGATTGGGTATTAATCATTGGAAAGTTTGGAATTGAATAAAAGTTGCATGAGAATTAGGGGTGGATCTTGGGTAGGGTATGTTTAGATCATTGAATTAATTAAGGGAGTGTTTGAATATATTTACTTTGTTCATTTTATTCGTTTCTTTCAGATTTAAGCAATAATTAGGATAATTGAGATCATAAATAGTGAGAAGTTAAATAGTAGGATAATCGTTAGTACTAGTACTTATAAGTCTTCGTGGGATCGATACCTGTACTCCTATGCTATACTGCTAATTGATAGGTATACTTGCCTGAGAACTGATCGTAAGCTAGGATTGAGTATAGGGTTTAACTTGTTAGAATGGTCAGATCGTACATCAAGTTTTTGGCGCCGTTGCCGGAGACTTGTAATATTAAGAAAACTTGACGCCTACTACTTTAACTATAATTATTTTTTTTAATTTTTTTTAGTTATTTCCATTAATTTCATTCGTGCTTCCATTCAAAATTTGTTGAGGAAACTAAGTTCATCATTTGTCTGTCGCAGTTTATGACAAGGAGCTCTTCATCTAAGCTTCTTGACCTTGATCCTGAGATTGACTGAACTTTTAGAAGGCGATTGAGAGGTGCTGAGGAGATAGTAGGGAATTTGAATCTCGACAAACCTTTGGAAAGTGAAGAGGCAACATCAGTGGCTGATAAGGAAACTTATATCACCCGCGGTAACACAGAAACTGGACCAATGGCAGATGAACGAAGGACGATGGTTGAATATGCTCGACCTACTCTGAGCAGCACTGGGTCGTGTATTGTGCAACCAGCAATAGAGGCCAACAACTTCGAAATCAAGGCCTCTACAATGCATATGAATCACAACCAATGCCAGTTTGACAGTTTGTCTGACGAGGACCCTCATGCGCACATTCAGATGTTCTTGGATATTTGCGCAACTGTCAAGCAAAACAGAGTATCACAGAACAATCCCTATAGCAACACATATAATCCAGGTGGCGTAATCATCCCAATTTCACCTGGAGTAATCAGCAATCTTAAAGGGGTAATGCACCTGCTCCAGGATTCCAAAGACCAGCTCCACCTCCTTTCCAAGAAAAGAAATCAAGCCTTGAGGATATGATTGTGAAGTTCATTCAAGCGTCAGAGCAATGCCAGCAATCCACAGAGGCAGCTTTAAGAAATCATGAAGCCTCAATCCACAACTTGGAAAACCAGATGGGGCAGATCTCTAAAGCGCTTGCTGAGCGACCACAAGGGTCTCTTCCTGGGAATACAGAGACCAACCCAAGGGAATACGTGAAGGCAGTAATTCTTAGGAGTGGAAAGGAAGTGAAATCAGACAAGGTTAGGGAAACTCCTGTTAGTAGGAAGGAGAATGAGACTGTTGATAAAGGTGAGACCACTAATAAAGCAGAAAAAGGCAGAATTATAGAGGAACGAACAAAAGACTTAGAAGCTAAGAAGACACCTATCGCCCAGCTATATAAACCCCCATTGCCATATCCTGCTAAGCTGCAGAACGATAAGGATAAGGAACATTTCGGTAAGTTTTTGGATTTGTTCAAACAGTTACATATCAACTTACCACTTGTGGAAGCCCTTTCTCAGATGCCCTGGTATGCCAAGTTCTTGAAAGATTTACTATCTAATAAGAAGAAGATGGAAGAGATCTCCACTGCAACAATTGGTGCGAGTTGTTCTACGATTTTACTAAACAAGCTTCCAAAGAAATTGAACGATCCAGGGAGTTTCACCATACCATGTTACATTGGTAATTTACCCGTAGAAAAAGCATTAGCAGATCTGGGGGCTAACATAAATTTGATGCCATATTCCCTCTTTCAAAAGCTGGGATTAAGGGAGCCAAAACCCACACGAATGAGCCTTCAATTGGCAGACCGATCAGTGAAGTTTCCTAGAGGGGTTATTGAAGATGTATTAGTAAAAGTAGAAACTTTCATCTTCCCAGTTGATTTTGTGATCCTAGATATGGATGTTGACATTAAAGTTCCTCTAATCTTGGGACGCCCCTTTTTAGCCACAACCTGAGCAATCATTGATGTGGCTGAGGGTCGATTAGTGCTGCGCATTGGGGGAGACGAGTTAGTGATACAAATACTAGCTGTGATGAAGAAATCGGTAAATTCTTATGATACTTGTTATGCAATTGATTTAACTGATACCGTTGTGGAAGATATCTTATGTAAGGATCCATTAGAGTTGAGTTTGAGAGTATGCGATATTGAAGAGATAGAAGATTGTGCAATACAAGAAATGTTGACTCATCTTGATGGCAAGGATGAACTTGGGATAAAAATAGAGAGGGAGAATATTGATGCATGAGATGTTACCAGATTGAAGCCCTCTATTGAAGATCCTCCAATTCTAGAGCTGAAGCAACTCCCTGACTATCTGGAGTATGCTTTCTTAGAGAAGGATTCTCAGTTGCTGGTCATCATTGCAGCCGGGCTAACCATTGTTCAGAAGGAAAAGCTCTTGAAGATCTTGAAGGAGCATAAGCGTGCCTTGGCATGGAAAATCGCGAATATCCAAGGGTTAGTCCATCTTTTTGTACACACAAAATCTTGATGGAAGACAATTTCAAACCAGTGGTGCAAGCTCAAAGACGACTTAATCCAAACATGAAAGAAGTCGTTAAGAAAGAGGTAATCAAATTGTTAGATGCTGGGCTAATTTATCCCATTTCTGATAGTTCATGGGTAAGCCCCGTCTAGGTGGTGCCAAAGAAGGGGGGTATGACGGTGGTCCCAAATGAGAATAATGAGCTCATACCAATGAGGACGGTGACGGGATGACGAGTCTGCATTGACTATCGCAAATTAAATGAAGCCACTCGCAAGGACTATTTTCCTTTACCTTTTGTCAATCAGATGTTGGAGAGGCTTGCTGGACATATGTTTTACTGTTTTCTAGATGGGATGTCGGGATACTACTGGATTCAGATTGCCCCTGAAGATCAAGAGAAAACTACCTTCACATGTCCCTATGGCACATTTGCTTACAGGAGGATGCCCTTTGGATTATGTAATGCACCGACCACCTTTCAGCGGTGCATGTTAGTGATTTTCGAAGATCTGGTTGAAGATATTATGGAAGTATTCATGGATGACTTTTCTGTGTTTGGGGATTCGTTTGATTCTTGCCTACAGAATTTGGAAAGGGTGCTCATACGTTGTGAAGAAACTAACTTGGCCTTGAATTGGGAGAAGTGTTACTTCATGGTGACAGAAGGTATTGTCTTAGGACACAAAATATCTCAACAGGGTATTGAAGTAGACAACGCAAAGGTTGATACTATAGCTAAACTTCCCCCACCCTCTTTGGTTAAAGCTATTCGGAGTTTTCTGGGACATGCTGGATTCTATAGACGATTCATCAAGGATTTTGCCAAAATTGCTCGTCCTCTCACCAGGTTGCTGGAGAAGAACATCGCCTTTGATTTCAATGATGAATGTCTCCAAGCCTTTGAGGCGCTGAAGGAGAAACTGACCGAAGCTCCTATCATGGTGGCTCCAGATTGGAACCTACCATTTGAACTGATGTGCGATGCCAGCGACTATGCTGTAGGAGCTGTCCTGGGTCAAAGAAAGGATAAGTATTTCCAACCGATATACTATGCCAGCAAAACTCTAACCGGTGCTCAAGAGAATTATACCACTACTGAGAAGGAGTTATTGGCAGTAGTGTTCACTTTTGACAAATTTCGATCTTATGCAGTAGTGTTCACTTTTGACAAATTTCGATCTTATCTTATTCTTTCTAAGGTGATAGTGTACACTAACCACTCCGCATTGAGATATTTAATGACCAAGACGGATGCAAAACCCCGCCTCATCAGGTGGATACTCCTATTGTAAGAGTTTAACCTTAAGATCAGAGACAAGAAGGGAGTAGAAAACCTCGCAGCGGATCATCTATCTCGATTGGAGAACCTATGTGTGGAGTAGCTGAAGGAAGAAGATATTAACGATAGATTTCCTGAGGAGAATTTGTATTCCATCAACAAAGTTAGCAGTTCGGAGTCCCCATGGTTTGTAGACATGGTCAACTATCTAGTGGCTAGGGTCCTTCCACAGGACATGTCAAAGCAACAGAAAAAGAAGTTCTTTACTGACCTGAAGTATTACTATTGGGAAGACCCCTACTTGTTTAGGTATTGCTCAGACCAAATGATCAGGCGTTGTGTCTCACATGAGGAAGGATGGGAGATCTTGAACCATTGCCATAGTGGACCCACTGGAGAACACCATGGTGCCAATAGGACAGCCCACAAAGTGCTAGAAGCTGGTTTTTATTGGCCGTCAATATTCAAGGATGCCTAAAGTTTTGTAGCTCAGTGCGATCGATGCCAAAGAGATGGCAACATTTTAAGGAGGGATGAAATGCCACAGCATTATATTCTGGAGTGCGAGGTGTTTGATGTATGGGGTACTGATTTTATGGGGCCATTTCCTCCTTCATATGGAAACAAGTATATATTGGTAGCAGTGGATTATGTCTCTAAGTGGGCTAAAGCACAAGCTCTACCAACAAATGACGCTAAGGTGGTTGTCAAGTTCCTCAAGAAGCTCTTTTGCCGTTTTGGGGTGCCTCGAGCACTAATTAGTGATCGGGGTACACATTTTTGCAACTCTCAGATTGAAAAAGTCTTAAAAAGATATGGAGTGACTCACCGCCTCACCACTCCTTATCATCCACAGACAAGTGGGCAAGTAGAGTTGATAAATAGAGAGCTAAAGAGCATCTTAATGAGATCAACTCTCCAGCATGGGCGAGATTGGGCAGACAGGTTAGACGATGCGTTATGGGCTTATCGGACGGCTTACAAAACACCACTTGATACAACTTCTTTCTGGTTAGTATATGGGAAAGCATGTCACTTACCAGTTGAGATTCAGCATCGAGCGTTGGGCAATCAAGACTATCAACCTCAATCTCGACAAGTTAGGAGCTCATAGGAAAAGGTAGATTAATAAGCTTGATGAGTTAAGACTTATGGCCTATGACAACGCTAGTTTCTATAAGGACAGAGCCAAAGCATATCATGACGTAAGGTTGCGCCAGCATAAGCAATTTGAGGAAGGAGATATGGTATTGCTATTCAACTCCAGGTCAAAACTTTTTCTTGGGAAACTCAAATCAAAATGGTCAGCTCCTTTTCGGGTAAAGAACGTTTTCCCTTATGACACGGTGGAGTTAGAACACCCTGAAAAGGGTATTTTCTTGGTCAATGGACAGAGACTTAAACATTACTTAGGAGATAAGAGAGTCTTTGAAGAAAGAGCGGAGCTGACCCTTATTCGAATCCATAACTGACCTTTTTCTATTCCTTAGGTCGAGCCAACGACGTTAAACAAAAGCGCTGGCTGGGAGGAAACCCATGCATCTACTAGGTTAGTTTTTCCTTTTTACTATCATCATCAATACATTTGTGAGTGGTGGTTTCGCAAGTAAGATTTTAACAAAGAGGGTACGACATGGTCTAAGCCACACCTAAGTGTACGGGCATTTATGAGAGGTGTTTCATTCCAGGGGATGACACTAGTACAAGCACGGCCAACTTACAAGCCGTGCCACAAGGTAATATTTTTCCAAGTTCTTTTATACCGAAGCAGTGCATGACACGGCTTATAACACTCCCAGTTTTGAGACCGTGTCGTCAATAGCCCTTAGGGTTCATGATTTTCATAAATAAGACGCCTTGCACTACACTCCTCATTCCCACATTACTTCTCTCTGCATCTTCGTTTTTTTTTTCTTTCCTCTCTGTTGTTTCCACTAGGTGAAGAACATCATTCATTAATCTTTAGAGATTTCTAAAGCTTGGTGTATTTAAGATGCCTAGGACTAAAACGGTGGCGCGTAAGAATGCTCAACTTCGTTCAACTAGGGGTTCCTCTAGGACTTCGAGACGCTATCCTCTTAACTTGAGGAGGGAGGATGAAGCTAAGTATGACACGGTGCGAAAACGGAAGGTATTCACGCCTAATGTGGTAATCGATTGGGAAGTGCTGGTTCGGTATGGGTTGGTGGAATGATTTGATCAATTCTTGAACGATCTAGCTTGGGGAGCACTTCTGAGAATTGAGGAGGACGTGTATTCTTCGTTGAGCTATGATTTCATCGCCACATTCAAGCTTAGTTTCGGCCGGCATACCCAGCTTGATAACGTGGTCTCCTTCTACTGCCAAGGGAGTTACCACCGTGTTGAAATGAGAGACTTCATCAAGTGCCTGGGTATTTATGACAATGAGTTTATCGACTCCAATGAATTCTCTCAGCTTCCAGATGCCTTTTCTAGGGGCCTACTACAGTATAGAGGGTGGAACAGTATGGGAGATGGTGGATATGATCCCTCCAAATCTAAGGGAAGCCATTTAAGGGATCCTATCGTGCGTGTACTTCATTACATTCTGGCCCGTTCAACCACTGGTAGAGGTGATTCTCAGGGGGTTGTGAATGCTTCGGACCTGTACCAGCTATGGAGTATGATTATGGGTACCCAGGTTAATGTTGGATTAGCAGCTGTTTGGTGTTTGAAAAAACAGTGCGATCTAGGGCATCACAAGGTTTTTGTCAGCTCCTAGATTACCCGTATTTTGAAAAATTATGGTGTCTTTCCAACACGGGTTCCTAGGGACAATTGTGGAAGGAGTACCTCTCTCCCCGAGAGTGTTTTGCGGAGGTGGAGGTTTCGCATATTGGATGCATCTGACGAACAACAAGAGCCGGAGATAGAACCCAAGTAGGATGAAGAGCAAGAGCAGGCCGGACCAAACCAGGAGCTAGCAGATTCTGTGAAGAGATTAACTGTGGATTTGGAAGAAATTAAGAGAGAACAAGCCAGGCAGTCAAAGCGGGTGAAGGGCCTGAAGAGTTATTTGGTCACGCGTTCATCCCGTATTGGTGAGAAATTGGGGGTAGATCTTCCCCCATGTGGTGGCTCTAGCGATGAGGGCGTAGCATCACAAGCTATTCGGGTTGTTTCTAGAGGAGATCATCACTTGAGCGGTGCATATGATCCCGATTTTCATTTTGGAGAATCCTCGGGTGTAACTTTCATGGCATGACATGAAAGTCCCGCAATTGCTACTGCCGAAGCGAGCAATCGGTAGGATACTGAGGTGATTGGATCTGATTCTCCTCACCGATCGGGCACTGTACCGTTGCCATCTGATGATGACTTCAGTAGCTGATCTCGCGAGTGGATAGATGGAAGTTGGACCCGGGAGATTTGGACCGTTGTGCAGAACAACCGTTTTACTTTTATTTTTACTGTCCTAATTTGTTTAATTCTGGAAGACTGACCAACCACTAATGTTTGAAATAGAAAATGCTGATGATAGTTAGCTTTATTTTCAGTCGATTATTAGTTTCTTTTGTTTTTTTTTTTTTTGTGCGATACAGGCTTTCAAAGTACACCAACCCATTACGTTTAGCAGGGGTTCTCATGACTCTACTTGTGCGTCGCTTGACTTTCTGTTAAAGATCCGCGTTGTAAGAGAATTCAGGGAAGTTTTTCGTTTTCCTTTTGTTTTCTTTTTGCTTTTATTCTTTGCTTCCCTTTATGCATTCCATGAGGACATTGGGGACAATGTCTATTATAAGTGTGGGGAAGGGGGTTAGGAAAACGAAACTAGGATACAAGGGTTGTGCAATCAAAAATGTAATTTCCTCTTAATTAAGGTATAATCGATGATGACTTTTGACAATTAAGGACTGTTGAGATTTGTTTATACCCCCGTGGAAAATCTTTAACAATTTTGATTCTCTTATTATGTATTAGAGATACGTTGCTAAAATTACAAGATGAAATCCAAGTGAAGTAAACTTACTTGTCATTTAACCTTTACTTTCGGGAAGTGAGAATGGATTAAGGTCACTAGTGAGTTTAGTATGCTCTTCTTTTTGCTCGGTAGGTAAGCTATATAACTTGGAGTGGAGGAGTAAATGATACTTGTAACTTGGTGATTCCTTTTCGAAGAAGTGTAAAAAAAAAAAGGGAGTAATGGAAGAATATATTAATATGTAAATAGTTCAAAAGTGGGCCTCATAGACTCGAGTAATTAAGCCTGAGAGATGCCTGTTTAAGCAATAACATCTATTGACCCAGGTAACAAACTTGGGATCAATGACTGAAAGCTCGCTACAAGGGTCGTGAGAAAAGTTTGAGAAAACTGAACTTAAAAGAGCTTATATGAATGATAGTTGATTGATTGAGATGGTAGAGGTTCGAAGGGGTACTTTTAAAACCTAGTAGCCTAAGATCGCCTGGTCTGGGACTTACTAACCAAGGAAACCACCTTGATTAATTAATTAATTAATTAAATGAGTTAATTGGACTCGAACAAGTAAATCCTAGGGACGCCTTCTACGCTGAGGGAATAACGTCTGTTAACTCGAGTGATGAACTCGGGATTATCGATCGAAAGTTCGTTACATGGGTCAGTTAACTTAGTTAAGTTCTTTAATGGTAAACTCCTAAAATTAACTTAAGAATTGGATGAAACAGAAAAGGAAGAGTTAGGGGACAAGTGGATACAACATGCCATTAGTCCCGATTGTGTTGCTTACAACAGTGGTTAAAAGGATTGTATACTTTATTTTACTAGTCTCGATCTTGTGGCAATTTTGACTTTGGGAATTTTAGTTTAAATGATAAGGGTAATAGTTTAATTTACTTGGATTAGCTTTGGGAATTTTAGTATTTGTATTTTGTATACAACTAACGGTAAGATTGAGTAAAGATTATCAATGATTGAGGTGTAGCATGAAATCGATGATGCTGAAATATCTTCTCGATTGCTGGAACTTATGAGAACTTGTCCTTTGGGTTTTCTGAAATCTGTGTTTGCTTGAGGACAAGCAAAAGCTTAAGTGTGGGGAAATTTGATAAGAGTAAATTAACCCTTGTAAATCATGGGTGTTAATGATGAATTTGTGTAGTCTTTTGAATAAAATCAATGCGGATTCGGTACTTAATAGATAAATATATCAGTTTCAGGGTATAATACCAAAGAGAAGGAGAAAGATAACAAAAGGAGCATGATTGAAGCATAAAAGATCAAGTTGAAGCTACTTATGGACAACACAGGGAAAGCCACGCCCATGTCATGAACCGTGGGCACACCTAAAGATGAAAGTTGTCACTTGGAAAGGAAGCACGGCTTGTGATATGGGTGTGCTTGAAGCTGTGGCAGACGCTGCGAAGATGTGGAAAGCTCCAGAACTTGGCACGGTTTATATTCTAGTCGTATTTCTAGCCGTGCCAAACACTGAACAAGAATGAGGAATTACAGATTATCAACTAGAGGGAGACATGGTTTGAAATCTGGCCGTGTTGTTGGGCGTGTCAGGCGACTGTTATTCACTTGTCGAGATTCACTTGGAAAAGGAAAGATACAGTCATATCTTTCCAGCTAAAGATGCTCGGCCATTCTTTAGGAAGTATAAATAGAACAACCCTAAGGAGAGGAGGGGGGAGGCGGCACAATAGAAACCTTAGAGAAGAGAAGTCGTTGCCAGAATAGTTTTCGGATTTGAAGCCAAGATATTTCGTGTTTGAATTTTCCTTATGGATTCAATTATTTTTTGTTTTGTTCTTTTTATTAGATTCATGAGTAGCTAATTGTTTCATACCTAGTCCCTTGAGAAACCCCTGATTGTCATGTAACAGAATTGTTGATGTTCAATAATTAATTCTAATCTTTGAGTTTATTCATGTTGCAATCATAGTTTGTTCATCTTGATATGTGTGCAGTATTAGGATCGGATTAGACCTTTGTTATTAAGATTGAGAAATCATTTAATAGAGTAGATCTGGCATGAATAAAAAGACCCCTTGTAATCCCAGAGATAGGTTATATGAGGTCTTCTATATTGAACGAGGTCATTGTGGTCTAGTTCAATTGAGAGTCCTAGGATTTTATTGCAATCTTAATTATGTTAATTAAAGAGAGATCTTAATTGACTTAATTAGGATTAGAGATTATTGATCTTGAGAAAGACCCTAATCTATTGTAAAAAACTCCGCAGATTAGAGATTGGGTATTAATCATTGGAAAGTTTGGAATTGAATAAAAGTTGCATGAGAATTAGGGGTGGATCTTGGGTAGGGTATGTTTAGATCATCGAATTAATTAAGGGAGTGTTTGAATATATTTACTTTGTTCATTTTATTCATTTCTTTCAGATTTAAGAAATAATTAGGATAATTGAGATCATCAATAGTGAGAAGTTAAATAGTAGGATAATCGTTAGTACTAGTACTTATAAGTCTTCATGGGATCAATACCTATACTCCTATGCTATACTGCTAATTGATAGGTATACTTCCCTGAGAGCTGATCGTAAGTTAGGATTGAGTATAGGGTTTAACTTGTTAAAACGGTCAGATCGTACATCAAGCAACTATGGTAGTATGAACCTGGAGCTGTTTTTCCAAAGTTCTCCTACCTGCAACATTACGACCCTAACCTCCACCAACCTGACTATTGGCTTCATCACCAATTCCCCCATTCACGTTGTCATTCGACATAGTTGTAGACCCACGTATACCGATCCTTAAAGACAATTTGAAGCAAGGAAACACACTTCACAACTACACTTCCTTTAACGCCACACAATAGCAACTACAAAAAGGAAAACAAACAAATCCACTTAACTTCACAAGTATGCTATTACAACCCACGTGTAACGCTCTTCTCCACAACACGTTAATACAACACGGTACAACACTTATATAATTCCCCTCCACATGCAACACTTGCAATCCCCTTTTTAATCACACACACAAAACACCATACACTCACTATTTATTTAACACACCAATGCAATGCCACACACACATCGTTGCTATACACGGTGAATAATAAATTCAATCATCACAACAATAATATTTTCCACTTCTTTCAAAATCACGGTGCAACAATTTTTTTTTCTAAGTTCCACAAGTCACTCCTTCACAAGCAACTCCCACAGCAACAACACAAATATTACACTCCACTTCCACGTCAACAATAATAAATGGCAACAACAACAAATACACTTCCACTTCCACAGCAAGGATAACAAGATGTACTACACTTTCCACAAATTTAATCCGCAACTTACAAATAGGCAACAATTCAAATTTGAATTTCAACCTCTTCACTAATTGCAAGCCTTCCTCAATTGGTAAGAAATTAATTTCAAATTCAAATAACATGCATTAACTCCCACAACTTAATTGATGTGTTTAAATTCAAATAGATTCCTTACTATTCAACACAATGCAAATCTGTAAAATACATCCCCAATTCTAAATTTGCACAATGGATTCACAACAACAAACTCCACAAGCTCCTTTAAGTAACAAGCTAATCACGACAAGAATAGGCAATTTTTCAAGTTCAAAAAAATGTTAAATTAACAACACTTCTACTCCCCTTCCCTTCCACGAAAATGATCACCCACAAGAAGCTACAACAATCCTTCCAATCCAACTCCAACAAGTAGCAAATCAGAATTCCAATCAAGACAATTTTCGCAAGTCAAGGTCACTACACACAATTTCGGTTCAATAATGAGGAACCCTAATTGAAAATGATAATCACGAAATCAACCAACACTTAATCCCTTCTCTCAACTTGTGCTCTGATACCAAAAGATGATGTGCTCAAAATCAAGTTCAAGCACAATCAAATGACTCAAGAAAAACAATTCACAAATCAATCACAAAACCGGTCCAATTGGTTCACAAATCACGTGACACCCCTTTGGAATTTAGATGGAAAACGAAGATCAAATGTTGTAATTGTAATCCCTATTTGTAATCTTCACCAAGTGACAACAAAATGAAATGAGATCCATGTGAATTCCAAATCAAAATTGAAAGATCAAAACCGTGATTTCCACCTTTCCTTCAATTCAATGCACGCCAACCATAAAATGATATAGAGTTCAAATACTAAAAGAACAATCAATCTTAACAAGACAATTGTTCATGAATTTCATTCACAAATAAGTCCAACAAAATTCAAATCCACCTTAGATATGACTCACTAGGGAAGAAATGAAAAACAATAAAGAAAGAAATTGATATGACTCATAATTTCCCCTTGTTGCACTCGCCACAATTCCAATTCTTGGGTCAAAATTGATAAGAGGATTAGAACTAGGATGAACCCTAATTCCCACACGTGAAGTGCTAGTGTATAATCTGCAAAATGGCCTCCTCAAACCCTACTATAAGCAAGTATTTATACTTGCTACTCCTAGGGTTAGAAAATGGTCAGAATTACAAGTTTGCCACTTTTAAGGTGGCTAGTCCTAAATGAAAATTACAAGGAAATGAAAGTGTCCCAAAACCAAATACAACCAAAAATAGTTCATAAAACAATTACAAAGTACAAAATATCATAGGTCTTCATTAACTAATGCCTCAGAATGGAAAAACAATCGCAATGGGTCTTTCATTGTCACTTTGAAAATGTTCCGTGTCCATCAACTGTTGTAGGACATATTGGCATCCCATGGAGAATTATTATTGTACCTATAAGATTATTTCTCAAATATTTATTAGAATAAAAGACATAAAGTAAAATATGAGTGATTTGGATCATCATCCAAATCGGGTTCTGAAAATGTCGAATGTTCTAGAAATTTTCCCATTACATTGTAGCAAACTCGTTCGAATTTACCAAGTTCGGCAATAGTTCACAAATTAAGCGGGGTTTTGCAAACCGGTGCAGGCTTACGAAGTTGGTATGGATTTTCCAAAATTCAATGCAAGTACTTCAAGCTAGTGCTAATGGCACAAATGATGGCAGTTTTACTAAAGTTGGAGCAAATCAAACAAAACTAGACAACATACTCAAATTGCAACAGATTGCATTGACTAGGGAAAACTCTAGAAACCTTTGCAACTATTCCAAAATCGTGGCAAACAGTAATAATTTTGGCCATTCTAACGAAATTTTTTACATTGTAGCGAACTCATGCAAATTTACCAAGTTTTGGCCTTATTTCACCAATTAAACAGGGTTCTAACAAACCAGCACAGGTTTACGAGTTGGGATAGATTTTCCAAAATTTAAAGAAAATGCTTCGAGTTAGCGTCAATTACACGAATGACAGCAATTGTATTCATGTCGGAATAAATTAAACTAATTCGGAAAAGATGCTCACATTGCGGCAGATTGCACTCATTGGGGGAAAGCTCTAGAAACCTTTGCAAATTTGCCGACATTGTGGCAAATAGAATTAATTTTGGCCATTGTAACGTAACCTCAGCCAATGTAGCAAACTCATGCGAATTTACCAAGTTTCGCCATATTTCATCAATATAGAAGAGTTCCACAAACCGACGCGAGTTAGTTTATGAAGTTAGGACAGAATTGCCAAAATCCGATGCAAATGCATCAAACTAGCACACAGTACATGAACCAGGGAAAATTTATTAAGTTAAAGCAGATCACACAAATTTGGGAAGACACGCTCAAATTATACTCATTAGGGAAAAATATAGAAACCGTTGCAAATTAATTAAAATCGTGGCTAACCGCAACAGTTTTGCCCATTCCAACGAAATTTTGGATATTGTAGCAAACTCGTGAGAATTTACCAAGTTTGGCAATACTTCACAAATTAAGCGGGGTTTTGCAAACCTGTGCAAGTTTATGAAGTTGGGATGGATTTGCCTAAACTCAATACAAAAACTTAAAGCTAGCACTAATGGCACGAATGATGGCAATTTTACTCAAGTTGGAGCAAATCGAACAAATTTCGACAGCATACTCAAATTCCACTCACTGTAAAAAACTCTAGAAACCTTTGCACATTTTCCAAAATTGTGGCGAACATCAATAATTTTGGCCATTCTAAAAAGATTTTGGACACCGTAGCGAGCTCGAGCGAATTTACCAAGTTTTGGCCTTATTTCACCAAATAAACACGTTTCTAACGAACCAGCGCAGGTTTACAAAGTTGGGATGGATTTGCTAAAATTCAAAGAAAATGCCTCAAGCTAGCACCAATTACGCGAATGACGACAATTATATTCAAGTCGGAAAAAATCAAACGAATTCGAAAAACATACTCTCATTGCGGCAGATTGCACTAATTGGGGAAAACTCTAGAAACCTCTACAAATTTGCTGAAGTTGTGGTGAATAGAATTAATTTTGGCCATTGCAACGTAACTTTAGATAATGTAGCAAACTCATGCAAGTTTACTAAGTTCTGCAATGTTTCACAAATTAAGCAAGGTTCCATAAACCGGCACGAGTTTACGAAGTTGGGATGGAATTGCCAAATCCAACGTAAATGTATCCAACAAGCACATAGTACACGAACGGTGGCAAATTTATTAAGCTGAAGTAAATCACACAAATTAGGGAAGACACGCTCAAATTGCACTCATTAGGGAAAACACTAGAAACCCTTGCAAATTAGGTAAAATTTTGGCTAATAGCAATGGTTTTGGCTATTCTAACGAGATATTGTAGCAAACTCATGCGAATTTACCAAGTTCGGCAATAGTTCACAAATTAAGTAGGGCTTTGCAAACCTGTGCAGGCTTACGAAGTTGGGATGGATTTGCCAAAATTCAATGCAAGTACTTCAAGCTAGCGCTAATGGCACGAATGATGGCAGTTTTACTCAAGTTAGAGCAAATCCAACAAACTTGGACAGCATACTCAAATTGCGACAAATTGCACTCACTAGGGAAAACTCTAGAAACCTTTGCTAATTCTCCAAAATTGTGGCAAACAGCAATAATTTTGGCCATTCTAACAAAATTTTCGACATTATAGTGAACTCGTGCGAATTTACCGAGTTTTAGCCTTATTTCACCAATTAAATAGGGTTCTAACGAACTAGCGCTGGTTTATGAAGTTGGGATGGATTTTCTAAAATTCAAAGAAAATGCTTCGAGCTAGCGCCAATTACACGAATGAGGGCAATTGTATTCATGTTGGAACGAATCAAACTAATTCGGAAAACATGCTCACGTTGCGACAGATTGCACTTATTGGGGGGAAACTATAGAAACCTTTGCAAATTTGCCGACGTCGTAGCAAATAGAATTAATTTCGGCCATTGTATCGTAACCTCAGCCAATGTAGAAAACTCGTGCGAATTTACCAAGTTTTGCCATATTTCATAAATATAGAAGTGTTCCACAAACCGATGTGAGTTAGTTTACGAAGTTGGGACGAAATTGCCAAAATCCGATGCAAATGCATCAAACTAGCACACAGTACACGAATGATGGCAAATTTATTAAGTTAAAGCAGATCAGACAAATTTGGGAAGACACTCTCAAATTGTACTCATTAGGGAAAAATATAGAAACCGTTGCAAATTAGTTAAAATCGTAGCTAAAAGCAACAGTTTTGGCCATTCCAACGAAATTTTGGATATTGTAGTAAACTCGTGCGAATTTACCAAGTTTGGCAATACTTCACAAATTAAGTGGGGTTTTGCAAACTGGTGCAAGTTTACGAAGTTGGGATGGATTTTCCTAAATTCAATATAAAAACTAAAAGCTAGCACTAATGGCACGAATGATGGCAATTTTACTCAAGTTAGAGCAAATTGAACAAATTTCGACAACATACTCAAATTCCACTGACTAGGAAAAACTCTAGAAACCTTTGCACATTTTCCAAAATTGTGGCGAACGACTATAATTTTGGCCATTCTAACGAGATTTTGGACACCGTAGCGAGCTCGAGCGAATTTACCGAGTTTTGGCCTTATTTCACCAATTAAACAGGGTTTTAATGAACCAGCGCTGGTTTACGAAGTTGGGATGGATTTGCCAAAATTATAAGAAAATGCTTCGAGCTAGCACCAATTACATAAATGACGACAATTGTATTCAGGTCGGAACAAATCAAACGAATTTAGAAAACATACTCACATTGCGGCAGATTGCACTCATTAGGGAAAACTCTAGAAACCTCTGCAAATTTGCTAAAGTTGTGGCGAATAGAATTAATTTTGGCCATTGCAACGTAACTTTAGACAATGTAGCAAACCCATGCGAGTTTACCAAGTTTTGCCATGTTTCACAAATTAAGCAAGGTTCCACAAACCGGTGCGAGTTTACGAAGTTGGGATGGAATTTCCAAAATCCAACGCAAATGCATCCAACAAGCACACAGTACACGAACGGGGGCAAATTTATTAAGCTGAAGCAAATCACACAAATTTGGGAAGACATGCTCAAATTGCACTCATTAGGGAAAACACTAGAAACCGTTGCAAATTAGGTAAAATTGCGGCTAATAGCAATGGTTTTGGCTATTATAATGCGATATTGTAGCAAACTCGTGTGAATTTACAAAGTTCGGCAATAGTTCACAAATTAAGCGGGGTTTTGCAAACAGGTATAGGCTTACAAAGTTAGGATGGATTTGCCAAAATTCAATGCAAGTACTTCAAGCTAGCGCTAATGGCATGAATGATGGCAGTTTTACTTAAGTTGGAGCAAATCGAAAAAACCTGGACAACATACTCAAATTGCGACAGATTGCAATCACTAGGGAAAACTCTAGAAACCTTTGCAAATTCTCCAAAATCGTGGCAAACAGCAATAATTTTGGCCATTTTAACGAATTTTTTTACATTCTAGCGAACTCGTGCGAATTTACCGAGCTTTGGCCTTATTTCACCAATTATATAGGGTTCTAACGAACCAGTGCTAGTTTACAAAGTTGGGGTGGATTTTCCAAAATTTAAAGAAAATGCTTCAAGCTAGTGCCAATTACACGAATGAGCGCAATTGTATTCATGTTGGAACAAATCAAACTAATTTAGAAAACATGCTCACGTTGCGACAGATTGCACTTATTGGGGGGAAACTATAGAAACCTTTGCAAATTTGCCGACGTCGTGGCAAATAGAATTAATTTCGGCCGTTGTATCGTAACCTCTGCCAATGCAGCAAACTAGTGCGAATTTACCAAGTTTCGCCATATTTCATAAATATAGAAGCGTTCCACAAACCGACGCGAGTTAGTTTACGAAGTTGGGACGAAATTGCCAAAATCTGATGCAAATGCATCAAACTAGCACACAGTACATGAATGAGGGAAAATTTATTACGTTAAAGCAGATCACACAAATTTGGGAAGACACGCTCAAATTGTACTCGTTAGGGAAAAAGATAGAAACCGTTGCAAATTAGTTAAAATCGTAGCTAAAAGCAATAGTTTTGGCCATTCCAACAAAATTTTGGATATTGTAGCAAACTCATGCGAATTTACCAAGTTTGGCAATACTTCACAAATTTAGCGAGGTTTTGCAAACCGGTGCATGTTTACGAAGTTGGGATGGATTTTCCTAAATTCAATACAAAAACTAAAAGCTAGCACTAATGGCACAAATGATGGCAATTTTACTCAAGTTGGAGCAAATCCAACAAATTTCGACAGCATACTCAAATTCCACTCACTAGGAAAAACTCTAGAAACCTTTGCACATTTTCCAAAATTGTGGCAAACAACAATAAGTTTAGCCATTCTAACGAGATTTTGGACACCGTAGCGTGCTCGAGCAAATTTACCGAGTTTTAGCCTTATTTCACCAATTAAATAGGGTTTAGACGAACCAGCGTAGGTTTACGAAGTTGGGATGGATTTGCTAAAATTCAAAGAAAATGCTTTGAGCTAGTACCAATTACACGAATGAAGGCAATTGTATTAAGGTCGGAACAAATCAAACGAATTTGGAAAACATACTCACATTGCGGCAGATTGCACTCATTGGGGAAAACTTTAGAAACCTCTGCAAATTTGCTGAAGTTATGGCGAATTGATTTAATTTTGGCCATTGTAATGTAACTTTAGACAATGTAGCAAACTCGTGCGAGTTTACCAAGTTTCGCCATGTTTCACAAATTAAGCAAGGTTCTACAAACCGGCGCGAGTTCACGAAGTTGGGATGGAATTTCCAAAATCCAATGCAAATGCATCTAACAAGCACACAGTACACGAACGGGGGCAAATTTATTAAGCTGAAGCAAATCACACAAATTTGGGAAGACACGCTCAAATTGCACTCATTAGGGAAAACACTAGAAATCCTTGTAAATTAGGTAAAATTGTGGCTAATAGCAATGGTTTTGGCTATTCTAACGAGATATTGTAGCAAACTCGTGCGAGTTTACCAAGTTCGGTAATGGTTCACAAATTAAGCAGCATTTTGCAAACCGGTGCAGGCTTACCAAGTTAGGATGAATTTGCCAAAATTCAATGCAAGTACTTCAAGTTAGCGCTAATGGCACGAATGATGGCAGTTTTACTCAAGTTGGAGCAAATCGAACAAACCTGGATAGGATACTCAAATTGCGACAGATTGCACTCACTAGGGAAAACACTAGAAACCTTTGCAAATTTTCTAAAATCGTGGCAAAAAGCAATAATTTTGGCCATTCTAACGAAATTTTTGACATTGTAGCGAACTCGTGCGAATTTACCAGTTTTGGCCTTATTTCACCAAATAAACAGGGTTCTAACGAACCGGTGCATGTTTACGAAGTTGGGATGGATTTGCCAAAATTCAAAGAAAACACTTCGAGCTAGCACCAATTACATGTATGACGACAATTGTATTCATGTTGGAACAAATCAAACTAATTCTAGAGTTCATTGGGGGAAAACTCTAGAAACCATTGCAAATTTGCCGACGTTGTGGCAAATAGAATTAATTTCAGCCATTGTATCGTAACCTCAACCAATGCAGCAAACTCGTGCGAATTTACCAAGTTTTGCCATATTTCATAATTATAGAAGCGTTCCACAAACCGGCGCGAGTTAGTTTACGAAGTTGGGATGGAATTGCCAAAATCCAATGCAAATGCATCAAACTAGCACACAGTACACGAATGAGGGCAAATTTATTAAGTTAAAGTAGATCACACAAATTTGGGAAGACACGTTTACATTGTACTAATTAGGGAAAATTATAGAAACCGTTGCAAATTAGTTAAAATCGTGGCTAACAGCAATAGTTTTGGCCATTCCAACGAAATTTTGGATATTGTAGCAAACTCATGCGAATTTACCAAGTTTGGCAATACATCACAAATTAAGCGGGGTTTTGCAAACCAGTGCAAGTTTATGAAGATGGGATGGATCTGCCAAAATTCAATACAAAAACTTAAAGCTATCACTAATGGCACGAATGATGGCAATTTTACTCAAGTTAGAGCAAATCAAACAAATTTCGACAGCATACTCAAATTCCACTCACTAGGAAAAACTCTAGAAACCTTTGCACATTTTCCAAAATTGTGGCGGACAGCAGTAATTTTTGCCATTCTAACGAGATTTTAGACACCGTAGCGAACTCGAGCGAATTTATCGAGTTTTGACCTTATTTCACCAATTAAATAGGGTTCTAACGAACTAGCGTAGGTTTACGAAGTTGGGATGGATTTGCCAAAATTCAAAGAAAATGCTTCGAGCTAACACCGATTATAGGAATGACGGCAATTGTATTCATGTCGGAACAAATCAAATGAATTCGGAAAACATACTCACATTGCTATAAATTGCACTAATTGGGGAAAACTCTAGAAACCTTTACAAATTTGCTGAAGTTTTGGCGAATAGAATTAATTTTAGCCATTGCAACGTAACTTAAGACAATGTAGCAAACTCGTGCTAGTTTACCAAGTTTTTCCATATTTCACAAATTAAGTACGGTTCCACAAACCAGCATGAGTTTATGAAGTTGGGATGGAATTGCCAAAATCCAACGCAAATGCATCTAACAAGCACATAGCAACGAACGAGGGAAAATTTATGAAGTTGAAGCAAATCACACAAACTTGGGAAGACACGCTCAAATTGCACTCATTAAGGAAAACACTAGAAACCTTTGCAAATTAGGTAAAATTGTAGGTAATTGATGAGATCCATGATGGGAGCCAAGCTAGAAGATGGAATGTGGATCCTCTTGAAGTGCCACCTGGACCGATCATAAGAGATCGAGTGAAACGATTCAAGGAAGCACTTAATGGGTGGATAAAGGATGTCCACAAAGCCGGAAATGATTGGAGTAATCATGAAGTTGGAAAAGATTGGAACAACCATGGGATTGCCCTTGCTCTTGTACAAGTCATACCGGATACGGGGTGAAGAGGGCGTGTCTTTACAAGGCACGGCCGTGTAGGAGTCTGGAGGTTACACAGAATCATACACGGTCGTATACACGGTTCAAAGGCACGGCCGTATATGTTGACAAGATTTCCATAGAAAGATACACGACTAGAAGTACATGGTCGTGTACATTGGCAAGATTTCCACAGAAAGATACACGGCTAGAAGTACACGGTCGTGTACTTCTCCAACGCCGGTCGTGTATATTTTCAACATCGGCTCAAGGCTGGCTCCAAGGCCGCCGGCCTACATGTTTTTTTTTGTTGATTTTTTATGCAACTTATCTAAGTTATGTCATTTTGGGCTTTATTGTTACGAATTGTAAACCCTAATATAAAGCTCCTAGGGTTAGAATATAGAACATATAACATTGAAAGTTTGAAAACACTTTTGAGAGAATTCCTCTCTTAGTTCTTTAAAGAACTAACCTAGAACTTATCGGATTTTATTTCCATGGCGTTCATCCCGATTGTGGCGTCTTCATATTATATCAAGGTTCTTGTCTTGCTTATAGACAACGGGTCGCAGTTTCCACTTGAGGGTGTTTGGCATCTTAGGTAACGAATTCCAAACATATTGGTATTGGGTTTCGTCATACGTTGGCGTGGTTCGTATCAGTTAGGAATCCGATCAAACCGATCTCGTATCAGTTTGGTATCAGAGCTTAGGTTTGTTAAACATCAGTTTGGTTTGAGGAAGGTAACATCAAAACCCTAACTCCAATTGTTCATATCAATTGTTAGTATTCAATTTCATAGTATTAATTGTCTATTGAAAGTGTAGTACCTACTATTCAATTTTGTTACCAAAAAAATAATCGGAAAGAAAAAGAGGAAATTTACAAACCCTAGAGTTGTTTTGAATTCTATGGAAGGGAATTGGTGTAGTTTGGGTTTGTTCCAAGAGAATTGAGAAGAGGAATTGGCGAGTTGATATCATCATTGTTTGTGAGAATACATGAGTGATTGTGTGATATCATCATTTGAGCGAAACACGTAAGGGAGTGTATCGTGAGGTTTAATCATATATATATATTTGTGTTAGTACTAATCTTTTCTATAGGAACTATGTCGAGGCAACATTCTCCTAAAAGTGAGAGGGGAAGGTTTGATGCTAGGTTAGTGATTGAGGCGTTGAGGGGTGAGATGAAGAGAATGTTTCAGGAGGGCATGGAACAAATTCATGAGACGGTAGAGCAAAGACTAGAGCAATCTAAAAACATCTTCCAAGGGCGTAAGGGGGAGAGTTGTTCTAGGAGAGTACCAAGGGGTGGAGATGAAATGTCGGATGATGAATTTGATGAGCCTTCTGTCGGGAGTTATCGAGGATATAGTGGTAGGAATAGAGGAACTAGGGATTGGGAAGATAGAGGAGATAGGAATAGAGAGGATAATCAATTGAGTAGTATAAAGATGAAGATTCCTCCTTTCTAAGGGAAGAATGATCCCGAGGCATACTTAGAGTGGGAAAAGAAGGTGGAGATAGTGTTTGATTGTCATAACTATAGTGGGAGAAAGAAAGTGAAACTTGCTGCCATTGAATTTTCGGATTATGCCATAGTGTGGTGGGATCAACTAATGTTGAATCGAAGAAAGAATGGTGAACCACCTATTGAGTCGTGGGAAGAGATGAAAAGGGTGATGAAGAAGCGATTTGTGCCTGTGTATTACTATCGTGAATTGCACAACAAATTGCAAACTCTTAGGCAAGGAAGCCGAAGTGTGGATGAGTATTTCAAGGAGATGGAAGTTACGATGATCAGGGCGAATGTAAAGGAGGATAGAGAGGCTACCATGGCTAGATTTCTTGCTGGATTGAATAGAGAAATTCAAAATGTTGTTGAATTGCAGCATTATGTAGAATTAGAGGATATGGTTCATATGGCTATAAAGGTTGAGAACCAACATAGGCGGAAATGTAGTAGTAATGCACGGTTTCAACAGAGTACTGGTTCATCCACCTGGAAGACTAACTAATGGAAGAAGGAAGAAAAGCCTTTACCCAGCAAACTAAAAGGAGAGTTGAGATAAGCGGGTTCTACTCCTAGTAACTAAGGTAACCCTGATTCTTCTACTTCTAGAAATCGTGACATTAGATGTTTTAAATGCTAAGGTAGAGGTCATATTGCTAGTAAATGTCCAAATAGGCGTGTTATGATTTTGTGTGATGATGGTGAGTATGAGACTGAGGGGGGTAGTGAAGAGGATGATATGCCTCCATTAGAGGATGCTAGTGATGATGAAGAGCCTGCAGTAGGGAAGTTAGTGGCGGTAGTGAAGCGAGTTTTGAATGTGCAGGTGAAGGAAGAAGAGGAGGTGCAAAGAGAGAATATATTTCATACTAGATGTTATTTAGGAGATCATATTTGCAGTTTGATCATTGATGGAGGAAGTTGCACCAATGTGCTGAGTAATTTTATTGTCGAGAGGTTGGGACTCAAAACTATTAGACACCCTAGTCCATATAAATTGCAGTGGCTGAATGATAGTGGCGAGACTAAGGTGAGTAAGCAAGCCTTGATTGCTTTTCGCATTGGTAGGTATGAGGATGAGGTGTTATGTGATGTAGTGCCAATGTAAGTGTATCATGTGTTGTTGGGAAGGCCATGGCAGTTTGACAAGAAGGTTGTTCATGATGGTGATGTAGTGCCAATGTAAGTGTGTCATGTGTTGTTGGGAAGGCCATGGCAGTTTGACAAGAAGGTTGTTCATGATGGCTTTTCTAACAAGTATACACTTGTTCACCAGGGGAAAAGCTTTAATCTTAAACCGTTAACACCTAAATAGGTGTATGAGGATCAGTTGTAGCTACAACAGTCTTTTGCAAAATAGGTAAGTGAAAAGTAGAGGGAGAGTGAGAGAGCAAAAGACAATGAGAAAGAAAAGGAATACAAAAGTCAATATCGAAAGGAAAAAGAGAGGAAGGCTGGAAAGAGTGTGAGAGACCAAGTTGAAGGGGGATCAACTTTGGTGGTGAGTGAAAAGGAGAGTGCAGCCTTGCAAAAGGAGAGTTGTGTGGCAAGAGCGAGTGTAGTGAGGAGAGCGTTAGTGATGAAGCAACCTATGTTGTTGCTGGTTTTTAAGGAAACATGTCTTAATACTAACGAACTATCTAACTCTTTGCCTAGTGTGGTTGTGTCTATTGTGCAGGACTTTGAAGATGTCTTCCCTGAGAAGATTCCAAAGGGATTACCACCTATTCGTGGTATTGAGCACTAGATTGACCTTGTACCTGGAGCATCGATTCCAAACAAACCGGCTTATAGGAGCAATCCAGAGGAGACAAAGGAACTCCAAAGGCAGGTCGATGAATTAATGGAGAAGGGGTACGTGAGAGAAAGCATGAGTCCATGTGCAGTGCCTGTGATTTTGGTGCCTAAGAAGGATGGGTCTTGGAGAATGTGTGTTGACTACCGCTCCGTCAACAATATTACGGTAAAGTATCGTCATCCCATTCCACGCTTATATGACATGTTAGATGAGTTACATGGGTCTAGTGTCTTTTCCAAAATTGATCTGAAAAGTGGATATCACCAAATTAGAATGAAAGAAGGTAATGAATGGAAAACCGCATTCAAAACGAAATATGGATTATATGAGTGGTTAGTAATGCCTTTCGGTTTAACTAACGCACCTAGTACTTTTATGAGACTTATGAACCATGTTTTGAGGACTTTTATTAGGAAATTTGTGGTTGTCTATTTTGATGATATTCTCATTTACAGCAAGAGTTTGGAAGATCATATATCTCACTTGAGGGATGTTTTAGAAGTGCTTCGAAAGGAGCAATTATATGCTAACCTCAAGAAGTGCACTTTTTGCACAGACAAACTTGTGTTTCTTGGTTTTGTTGTTAGTGCACAGGGAATACAGGTTGATGAAGAAAAGATTCGTGCAATCCAAGAATGGCCTAGTCCAACTACTGTAAATAATGTGCGGAGTTTCCATGGACTAGCGAGTTTTTACAGGAGATTTTTAAAGGATTTCAGCACCATTGCAGCACCACTTACTGAGGTAATTAAGAAGAACATGGGGTTCAGATGGGGAGAGCAACAAGAGAAGGCCTTTCAAACGCTTAAAAATAAGCTAACTCAGGCGCCATTACTTGCTTTACCTGACTTTGCTAAAACATTTGAAATTGAGTGTGATGCTTCAGGATTAGGTATTGGAGCAGTGCTCATGCAGGAGAGAAGACCAATTGCATTCTTTAGCGTGAAGCTAAGTGGGGCAACCTTGAACTACCGTACTTATGACAAGGAGTTACATGCATTAGTTCGAGCCCTGGAGACTTAGCAACACTATCTTTGGCCAAAAGAGTTCGTGATCCACACTGATCATGAATCCTTGAAGTACTTGAAGGGCCAACACAAGCTGAACAAAAGGTATGCTCGTTGGGTGGAGTTCATCAAAACATTTCCATGTCATCCACTACAAGCAAGGTAAAGAGAATGTCGTTGCTGATGCACTTTCTAGAAGGTATACTCTTATCTCTACTCTTAGTTCTAGATTGCTTGGTTTTGAGCACATTAAGGAATTATATGTTGCTGATCGAGATTTTTGTGAGGAGTATGTGCATTGTGAGAAGAGTGGGCATGGTAAATTTTATAAACATGAAGGATTCTTGTTTAGGGAGAGTAAACTATGCATTCCAATTTGTTCTTTAAGAGAATTATTAGTGAGGGAGTTTCATGGAGGAGGTTTAATGGGACATTTTGGAGTAGCTAAAACCTTAGGGGTATTGTAGGAACACTTTTATTGGCCTCACATGAAACGAGATGTTGAGAGGATTTGTGAGCGATGTGTTACGTGTAAGCAAGCAAAATCTAGAGTCCAACCTCAAAGGCTTTATAACCTACTTCCAATTCCTCATGAGCCTTGGGTAGATATTTCCATGGATTTTGTGTTAGGATTACCCAGGTCTAGGCATGGTCGAGATTCTATTTTTGTAGTCGTGGATAGATTCTCTAAAATGGCACATTTCATTCCTTGTCACAAAACAGATGATGCTTGCAATATTGCTAATTTATTCTTTAGGGAAGTTGTGAGATTACATGGTATGCCTAGAACAATTGTATCGGATAGAGATGCTAAGTTCTTAAGCTACTTCTGGAAGACCTTGTGGGCTATGTTAGGAACTAAGTTATTGTTTTCTACTACTTGTCATCCACAGAATGATGGTCAAACTAAGGTAGTAAATCGAACTTTATCTACTTTGTTGAGGGCTGTCATTAAGAAGAACATTAAAAGTTGGGAGGATTGTTTGCCGCATGTTGAATTTGCCTATAATCGTACAATGCATTCTGCTACTAAGTTTACTCCTTTTGAAATTGTGTATGGTTTTAATCTACTAACTCCTTTGGATTTATCACCTTTGCCTATTTTTGAGTATGTTAATATAGATGGCAAGAAGAAAGCAGAATTTGTTAAATAGATCCATGAGAAGGCAAGGCTAAACATTGAGCGAAGAATAGAGCAGTATGTGAAACAAGCCAACAAGGGTCGTCGACAAGCTATCTTTGAACCTGGAGATTGGGTTTGGGTTCACATGCGCAAAGAGCGGTTTCCTGTGCAGCGTCGATCTAAACTACTTCCTAGAGGTGATGGACTATTTCAAATTCTTGAGCGCATCAATGATAATGCATACAAGATAGATTTTCCTGGTGAGTATCAAGTAAATGCCATGTTTAATGTTACTGATCAGAGTCCTTTTGATGCAGGCGATGATTTGAGGACAAATCCTTTTCAAGAGGAGGGGAATGATGAGATCCATGATGGGAGCCAAGCCAGAAGATGGAATGTGGATCCTCTTGAAGTGCCACCTAGACCGATCATAAGAGATCGAGCGAAACGATTCAAGGAAGCACTTAACGGGTTGATAAAGGATGTCCACGAAGTTGGAAAGGATTGGAGTAATCATGAAGTTAGAAAGGATTGGAACAACCATGGAAATGCCTTTGCTCTTGTACAAGTCATACCGGATACAAGGTAAAGAGGGCATGTCTTTACAAGGCACGACTGTGTAGGAGTCTAGAGGTTACACAGAATCGTACGCGGTCGTATACACGGTTCAAAGGCACGGCCGTGTATGTTGTCAAGATTTCCATAAAAAGATACATGACTAGAAGTACACGGTCGTGTACATTGGCAAGATTTCCACAGAAAGATACATGGCTAGAAGTACACGGTCGTGTACTTCTCCAATGCCGGTCGTATATATTTTCAACACCGGCTCAAGGCCGCAGGCCTACATGTTTGTTTTTATTAATTTTTTACGTAACTTATCTAAGTTATGTCGTTTTAGGCTTTATTGTTACGAATTGTAAACCCTAATATAAAGCTCCTAGGGTTAGAGTATAGAACATACAACATTGAAAGTTTGAAAACACTTTTCAGAGAATTCCTCTCTTGGTTCTTTAAAGAACTAACCTAGAACTTATCGGATTTTATTTCTGTGGCGTTCATCCCGACTTATCAATCGGTCTTTCATCCCGATTGTGGCGTCTTCATATTATACCAAGGTTCTTGTCTCGCTTATGGACAACGGGTTGCAGTTTCCACTTGAGGGTGTTTGGCATCTTAGGTAACGAATTCCGAACGTATTGGTATTAGGTTTCGTCACATGTTGGCGTGGTTCGTCTCAGTTAGGAATCCGATCAACCGATCTCGTATCAGTAATAGCAATTGTTTTGGCCATTCTAATGACATATTATAGCAAACTCATACGAATTTACTAAGTTCGGCAATGGTTCACAAATTAAGCGGGGTTTTGCAAACCGGAGCAGGCTTACGAAGTTGGGATGGATTTTCCAAAATTCAATGCAAATACTTCAAGCTCGCGCTAATGGCACGAATGATGGCAGTTTTACTCAAGTTGGAGCAAATGGAACAAATCTAGACAGCATACTCAAATTGTGACAGATTGCACTCACTAGGGAAAACTCTAAAAACCTTTGCAAATTTTCCAAAATCGTGGCAAACAGCAATAATTTTAGCCATTCTATCGAAATTTTAAAACATTGTAGCGACCTCGTGCGAATTTACCAAGTTTTGGCCTTACTTCACCAATTAAACAGGGTTATAAGAACCGGCACAGGTTTAAGAAGTTCAGATGGATTTTTTGAAACTCTATGAAAATACTATAAACTAGCACTAATTACACGAATGACAACAATTGTATTCATGTTGGAACAAATCAAACTAATTATGAAAACATGCTCATGTTGCGGCTGATTGCACTCATTGGGGGAAAACTCGAGAAACCTTTGCAAATTTGCTGACATTGTGGCAAATAGAATTAATTTCGGCCATTGTAACGTAACCTTAGCCAATGCAGCAAACTCGTGCGAATTTACCAAGTTTTGCCATATTTCATAAATATAGAAGGGTTCCATTAACCGGCGCGAGTAAGTTTATGAAGTTAGGACGGAATTGCCAAAATCCGGTGCAAATGCGTCAAACTAGCACACAGTACACGAATGAGGGCAAATTTATTAAGTTAAAGCAGATCACTCAAATTTGGGAAGACACGCTTAAATTGTACTCATTAGGGAAAAATATAGAAATCGTTGCAAATTAGTTAAAATCGTGGTTAATCGCAATACTTTTGGCTAACGAAATTTTGGATATTGTAGCAAACTCGTGCGAATTTACCAAGTTTGGCAATACATCACAAATTAAGCGGGGTTTTGCAAATCGGTGCAAGTTTACGAAGTTAGGATGGATCTGCCAAAATTCAATACAAAAAGTTAAAGCTATGACTAATGGCACGAATGATGGCAATTTTACTCAAGTTGGAGCAAATCGAACAAATTTTGACACATACTGAAATTCCACTCACTAGGAAAAACTATAGAAACCTTTGCACATTTTCCAAAATTGTGGCGGACAGGAATAATTTTGGCCATTCTAATGAGATTTTAGACACCGTAGCGAACTCGAGCGAATTTACCGAGTTTTGGACTTATTTCACCAATTAAACAGGGTTCTAACGAACCAGCGCAGGGTTACGAAGTTGGGATGGATTTGCCGAAATTCAAAGAAAATGCTTTGAGCTAGCGCCGATTGTAGGAATGACGGAAATTGTATTCATGTCGGAACGAATCAAACGAATTCGGAAAACATACGCACATTGCTGCAGATTGCACTCATTGGGGAAAACTCTAGAAACCTTTGCAAATTTGCTGAAGTTTTGGCGAATAGAATTAATTTTGGCCATAGCAACGTAACTTAAGAGAATGTAGCAAACTCGTGCTAGTTTACCAAGTTTTGCCACATTTCGCAAATTAAGTAGGGTTCCACAAACCAGCGTGAGTTTATGAAGTTAGGATGGAATTGCCAAAATCCAACGAAAATGCATCCAACAAGCACATAGTGCACAAACGAGGGCAAATTTATGAAGTTGAAGCAAATCACACAAACTTGGGAAGACACGCTCAAATTGCACTCATTAGGGAAAACACTAGAAACCTTTGCAAATTAGGTAAAATTGTGGGTAATAGCAATTGTTTTTGCCATTCTAATGACATATTATAGCAAACTCGTGCGAATTTACCAAGTTCGGCAATGGTTCACAAATTAAGCGGGGTTTTTCAAACCGGTGCAGGCTTACGAAGTTGGGATGGATTTTCCAAAATTCAATGCAAATACTTCAAGCTAGCGCTAATGGCACGAATGATGGCAGTTTTGCTCAAGTTGGAGCAAACGGAACAAATCTAGACAGCATACTCAAAATTGTGACAGATTGCACTCACTGGGGAAATGATGTGCCTAAACACACTTGAAAGCACATTCGAAAGACTTAAGAAAGGCTATCTCAAGTCAAGGCAAAATCGGATCCACAAAGGGCACTTTTCAAATGAACACTAATGATGAAATGATGAAATTCAAACCTCCAATGATATAATTAGAATACCACAATGAAAATTCCTTCTAACAACACTTTAATTTCATGTAATCCACGCAAATAATACCTCAATTTGACAAAGAGAAACCGTAACAAAATAATCCCTTTTCCAATAGTGAAGAACACGTTATCAAGGGAAATCCTCAAAGATGAATCGGATCAATTTGATAATTCCTTCAAATAAGTACAAGAATTCATGAATAATAAAAAGTAATTCTGACCAAGAACTATCTCAATTCAACCCTATATATAACACACTAGAGAAGAAAAGAAATCTCAACAAAATGAAATTGATATAACTCACAATTTCAAGATGTTGCACTCGCCACAATTTCAACTCTTGGGATTGAAATTGATAAGAGTTTGGAACCAAGGTATGAACCCTAATTCTCACGTGAAAAGAGGTGTATAATCTGCAAAATGATAAGCCCCTCAAACCCTCTCTTAAGCAGGTATTTATACTTGATACTCCTAGGGTTAAAAAGTGCTCAAAATTATAAGTTTGCCACTTTTAAGGTGGCTATCCCTAAATGAAAATTACAAGGAAATAAAAGTGTCCCAAAACCAAAATACAACCAAAATAGTTCAATAAACATTTTCAAGATACAAAATAACATAAATCTTCATGATCCAATGCCTCAGAATAGAGAATAATCGCAGCGGGTCTTTGATTGTTATCCAGAAGAATGTTCTGTGTCCAACTGAAGTTGTAGGACATTTTGGCATCCCATGGAGAAATATAATTGTACCTGTAAGATTATTCTCAAATTTTATTAGAAATAAAGACATAAGGTAAAATATGAGCAATTTGGTTAATCATCCAAATTGGGATCTGAAGAGGTTGACAGTGTCAGAAATTTTCCCATCATCTCCTCGGGCTTCTGAAAGATTTGCCCTCAAATCTAGAGGATCAGTTGTGGAATTGAACCGTAGGATCTCTGTTGTCCTGCTCTCTCGGCTAACCATGGTAGTGGATGGATGCCTGACCTATTTCTGAAAACCCTGGACTTCAGATGGAGTCATCGGTAATAGGACTATGTGTGTCTCGCCTATGCTGAACATGTAGGTATTTTCAAACCCATCATGTATCACCCGTCGATCATACAACCAGGGCCGACCCAACAGCAAATGGAATGCATGCATAGGAACTATTTCACAAAGGATCTCATCATGATAGTTCTGCCTGACACTCACAGGAACCTTTGCCCTAAGGGTAACATGCATACTACCTCTATTATCTAGCCAATGCAAATGATAAGGACTAGGATGTGGTATAGTAGATAGTTGTAATTTTTCTACCAGTGTAGCAGATATAACATTCGTGCAACTACTACTATAGATGATGAGTACACAAAGGTTACCTCTAATTCTGCAAGAGGTATGAAATATGTTCTCCCTCTGAATATCACTGATATCAGGAGATGTGGACAAAATCCTGCGTAACACATTAAGGGGTAGATATTTCCCTCCAGTATGCTCCTTAGGCGCATTTGCATTTTGATCATCATAATATTCCTGCAATGCTATTGGTAGATCTATAGGCTCAATCTGTTCATGGTCATCCTCAGTATCCTCTCTAATGTCTTCCATAACAGTCATCACCCTCTTATTTGGACACTGTGCAGCCATATGCCCAAATCCCATGCATTTAAAACATTTTATCTGGCGCGCTTTCCCACTAGTAGATCGGGAACAGTCTGCCTCGTTTCTGGTGCCATGACCACTTTACCCTACCCAGTGGTAAGTTTTCTCTTATAATGGTTAGGGTAGTTGTGTCCACTGCCTTGACTCCCTCACCTACTGCCTTTGTTCCCCCTGATCGACTATTGGCTAAGATGGGTCTAGTAACAGTGTTGGGCCTACTGCTTGGAGCCCTAAAGAAGTTGGACCTCCTCTATCTCTCTACTTTTAAGGACAACTGAATAGCCTCATCAAGTGTGGTATAGCGCTGCAGCTCAACAATACACGCTATCTCATATTTTAGACCTGAGACAAATCGTGCTATAGTTTGTTCTGGAGGCTCAACTGACCCACACCTAATCATAAGGGTCTCAAATTCCTGCACATAACCATCCACTGTTTTGCCCCCCTACCTCAAGGTTTGCAGTCGCATAAACAGCTCCTGTTTGTAGTGCTTAAGAATGAACCTTTTCCTTAGCAACCTCTTCATATCCCTCCAGGTCTGAACCTCAGCCTCTCCATCCCGATGCCTGTTGATGATCAGATTCTTCCACCAAAGTGCAGTATACCCTACAAATTCAACAGCAGCCAATCTGACCCTAGTATTGTCGTCGATCTCATAACATTCGAAGAGACCTTCGACCTTATCCTCCCAGTTTAAGTATTCATTTACTGATCCCTTACCATCATAGGATGGCATCTGTAGTTTCACATACTCCAAACCCCAAGGTGGCCTGAAATCCCTGTTCTAATTTAGGTTGACCCCAAAATTGTCATCCCTTTCTTCCCTGTTTGGAATATGCTCCTCACCCATCCTTCTATTTAAATTTCCATCTCCCACTACTTTGTTTCAATGAGGGTTTTGTGGAGCTACTTGACGTGGTGCTAGTTGGTTTACCACTGGTGGTTGTGGCGAAGTCATCCTATCAACTCTAGTTGCTAGTGTAGCAACTATAGTAGTAAGCTCCTGAAGTTGTTCCTCCAAAGTTCTCCTGCCTGCCACATTACGACCATGACCTCCACCAACCTGGCTATTGGCTTCTTCACCCAATCCCCCATTCACACTGTCATTAGACATATTTGTAGATTCTTGTATGTTGTTCCTCAAAACGATATGATTCAAGGGTACATGCTTCCACTACTATACTTCCTTAAACTCGACACAATAGCAACTACAAAAGACAAACAAACAAACCCACTTAATGTTACAATTTTATAATTGCAACTCACGTGTAATACTCTTCTCCACAACAAGCCACAAGTATACGATGCAACAAATTTAATTTCCACAAGTTCACTCCATGGCAACACACAAGCAACAACAACAATTAAGATGTATCACTTCCACGGCAACAACAAGGTGAATATTGATTACAAGTAGTCTTCAAGTTCCACGGCAAATAATGAAGACAAAAGATTAATAAGTAGCTTTCCCAAAATGAATTCCGAATCCCACTATAGGCAGCAACTTTCAATTTGAAATTCAAATAACTTCACTTATTGCAAGCCTTCCTTAATGGGTAACAATGAATTAAAATTCAAATAGCAATCATTAACTCCCACAACTTAATTGCATATGATTTGAATTCAAATAATTCCTTACTAATCAAACTTAATGTAATCTGCAAATTGTACTCCACCAATTCAGAATTATACAATGGAATTCAAAGACAACAAACAACACAACTCCTCACGCCACAAGCTATTTCACGGCAAGAATTAGTAAGTTTTGCAAGTTCAAAAAATTGCTAAAGTAAACTTCACTTTGTACTTCTGCTCTTCCATGTAAATTAGTGACCACAAAGTGATATAATAACCTTCCCAAAACAACTCCAACAATCAGCAAATCAAATCCCAATCCAAGGTAATTTCGCAATCTCAATGATGAGATCCGAGATGAGAGCCAAGCCAAAAGAAGAAATGTGGATCCTCTTGAAGTGCTGCCTGGACCGATCACAAGAAATCGAGCAAAACGATTCAAGGAAGCACTTAACGGGTTGATAAAGGTTGTCCATGAAGCCGGAAAGGATTGGAGCAATCTTGGAGTTGGAACGGATTGGAACAACCATTGGAAGACCCTTGCTTTTGTACAAGTTATACTGGACACGGGTTGAAGAGGGCGTATACTTTCAAGGCACGACCGTGTAGGACTCTCAAGATTGCCTAGAATCATACACGGCTAGATACACGGTTAAAAGGCACGGCCATGTATGGAGTCAAGCAAATCCACAGAAAGATACATGGCTAAAGTACACGGGCGTGTATGTTGCTAGAAGTTGCACAGACAGATACACGGTCAAAGTGCACGGGCGTATATGTTGCCAGAAGTTGCACAGACAAGTACACGGCCAAAGTACACGGGCGTGTACACAGGCCGTGTATCCCCTGTCGGCCAGCTTGTTCTGTTTCGCGTTTTTATGTCACTTAACTAAACTACGTCGTTTTGGACTTGTTTTTACACGAATTGTAACCCTAGTATAAAAGCTCCTAAGGTTTAGAACATTAGAGATAAGACATCATTGAACATTAAACACTTTTGAGAGGCACCTCTCTTGGTTCTTCAAGAACTTAATTCGAACTTATCGGATTGATTTCCGTGGCGTTCATCCCAACTTATCAATCGGTTTTTCCATCCCGATTGTGGCGTCTTCACTTTTATACCAAGGTTCTTGTCTCGCTTATAGACAACGGGTCGCGGTTTTCCACTTTAGGTGTTTGGGCGTCTTAGGCAACGAATTTCCGAACATATTGGTATTGGGTTTCGTCACGGGTTGGCGTGGTTCGTATCAGTTTGGTATCAGAGCTTAGGTTTGTCAAAACATCAAGTTCGGTTGAGGAAGGTAATATCAAAAACCCTAACTCCAATCGTTCATATCAATTATCGTGTTCAATTCCGCAATATTAATTGTCTTTTGATAGTGTAGTATTTACTAGTCGATTTAAAAAAAAAAAAAGAGAGTAAAAATCACGAAAAAAAAAAAAAGAAGGGAAAAGAAAAGAAAAGAGAAACGTGATCAAAAGCCAAAAAAAAAAAAAAAGAGACAAAAAAAAAATTCGGATAGAAAAATAGAGGAAAATTTTATGAACCCTAGAGTTGGTTTTGAATTCTACGGAAGGAAATTGATGTAGTTCGGGTTAGTTCCAAGAGAATTGAGAAGAGGAAATTGGTGAGTGATATCATCGTTGTTTGTGAGAATACACGAGTGACTGTGTGATATCATCATTTGAGCGAAACACGTAAGGGAGTGTATCGTGAGGTTTGATCATATATATATTTGTGTTGTACTAATCTTTTCTGCAGGAACTATGTCGAGACAACATTCTCCAGAAGGTGAGAGGGGAAGGTTTGATGCTAGGTTAGTAATTGAGGCGTTGAGGGAGAAATGAAGAGGATGTTCCAAGAAGGAATGGAACAAATTCATGAGATGGTGGAGCAAAGACTAGAGCAATCCACAAACGTATTCCAAGGGCATAAGAGGGAGAGTCGTTCTAGGAGAGTACCGAGGGGTGGAGATGAAATGTCGGGTGATGACTATGATGAGCCTTCTGTTGGGAGTTATAGAGGGTATAGTGGTCGGAATAGAGGGACTAGAGATTGGGAAGATAGAGGAGATAGGAATAGAGAGGATGATCAATTGAGTAGCATAAAGATGAAGATTCCTCCTTTCCAAGGGAAGAATGATCCCGAGGCGTATTTAGAATGGGAGAAAAAGGTGGAGATGGTGTTTGATTGTCACAACTATAGTGGGAGAAAGAAGGTGAAACTTGCTGCCATTGAATTTTCAGATTATGCTATAGTGTGGTGGGATCAATTAATGTTGAATAGAAGAAGGACTGGCGAGCCACCTATTGAGTCTTGGGAAGAGATGAAAAGAGTGATGAGAAAGCGGTTTATACCTACGTATTACTATCGTGAATTGCACAACAAGTTGCAAACTCTGAGGCAGGGAAGCCGAAGTGTAGACGAGTACTTCAAGGAGATGGAAGCCACTATGATTAGGGCGAATGTAGAAGAGGATAGAGAGGCTACAATGGCTAGATTCCTTGCTGGGTTGAATAGAGAAATCCAAAATGTGGTTGAATTGCAGCATTATGTAGAATTAGAGGATATGGTTCACATGGCTATAAAGGTTGAGAACCAGCACAAGCGGAAGGGTAGTAGTAGTGCACGATTTCAACAGGGTAATGGTTCATCCACTTGGAAGACTAATCAATGGAAGAAGGAAGAAAAGCCTTTACCTACCAAACTAAAAGGGGAGCTGAGGCAAGCGGGTTCTACTCCTGGTAATCAAGGTAACCCTGAATCTTCTACTTCTAGAAATCGTGACATTAGATGCTTTAAATGTCAAGGTAGAGGCCATATTGCTAGTCAATGTCCAAATAGGCGTGTGATGATTTTGCGTGATGATGGTGAGTATGAGACTGAGGGGGATAGTGAAGAAGATGATATGCCACCATTAGAGGATGTTAGTGATGATGAGGAGCCTGCAATGGGAAGGCTAGTGGCAGTAGTGAAGCGAGCGCTGAATGTGCAGGTGAAGGAAGAAGAGGAGGTGCAAAGAGAAAATATATTTCATACTAGATGTTATTTAGGAGATCACATTTGTAGTTTGATCATTGATGGAGGGAGTTGCACCAATGTAGTGAGCAATTTTATTGTTGAGAGGCTGGGGCTCAAAACTGTTAGACACCCTAGTCCATGTAAATTGCAGTGGTTGAATGATAGTGGTGAGACTAAGGTGAGTAAGCAAGCCTTGATTGGTTTTCGCATTGGTAGGTATGAGGATGAGGTGTTATGTGATGTAGTGCCAATGCAAGCATGTCATGTGTTGTTGGGGAGGCCATGGCAATTTGATAGGAAGGTTGTTCATGATGGCTTTTCTAACAAGTATACACTTGTTCACCAAGGAAAAACTTTTAACCTTAAACCTTTAACACCTAAACAAGTGTATGAGGACCAATTGCAGCTACAACAGTCTTTTGCAAAACATAAGGTGAGTGAAAAGCAGAGTGAGAGTGAGAGAGCAAAAGACAATGAGAAGAAAAAGGAATATAAAAGTCAAGATCAAAAGGAAAAGGAGAGGAAGGCTGGAAAGAGTGTGAGAGGCCAAGTTGAAGGGGGATCAACTTTGGTGGTGAGTGAAAAGGAGAGGGCAGCCTTGCAAAAGAAGAGTTGTGTGGCAAGAGCGAGTGTAGTAAGGAGAGCGTTAGTGATGAGGCAACCTATGTTGTTGCTGGTTTTCAAGGAAACATATTTGATTACTAACGAATTATCTAATGCTTTGCCTAGTGTGGTTGTGTCTCTTGTGTAGGACTTTGAAGATGTCTTTCCGAAGGAACTCCAAAGGCTGTTTGATGAATTAATGGAGAAGGGATACGTGAGAGAAGGCATGAGTCCATGTACAGTGCCTGTGATTTTGGTGCCTAAGAAGGATGGATCATGGAGAATGTGTGTTGACTGCCGCGCCATCAACAACATCACGGTAAAGTATCGTCATCCCATTCATCGTTTAGATGACTTCTTAGATTGGTTATATGAGTATAGTGTCATTCCTCATGAGCCTTGGATAGATATGTCCATAGATTTTGTGTCAGGATTATCTAGGCCTAAGCATGGTCGAGATTCTAATTTTGTGATTGTGGATAGGATTTTCAAAATGGTTCATTTCATTCCTAGTCATAAAACTGATAATGCTATATACATTGTTGAATTGTTCTTTAGAAAGGTAGTGCGTCTGCATGGTATACCTAGTAGCATTGTTAGTGATCGAGATGTAAAGATTTCGAGTCATTGTTGGAGAGTATTGTGGGAAAAGTGGGGAACTAAACTAATGTTTTCGACTATCTGTCACCCACAAACTGATGGGCAAATTGTTGTGGTTAACAGTACTTTAATTCAATTGTTAAGGGCAATCATAGAGAAGAACAATAGGACTTGGAAGGATTGCCTACCATTTGTGGAGTTTGCATGTAATAGGGCTTTAAATAGCATTATTCATTGTTCACCATTTGAGATTGTGTGTGGTTTTAACCCACTGGATCCTATTTATATCTTGCCATTGCAACCTATCAAGTTTGTGAGTTTTGAAGCTGATTTTAAGATAGATTTCGTAAGAAAGCTAAATATTGAGCGAAGAGTGGAGCAGTATGTGAAACAAGCCAACAAGGGTTGTCAACAAGCTGTTTTTGAACCTAGAGATTGGGTTTGGGTTCACATGCGCAAAGAGCAGATTCCCGTACAGCGTAGATCTAAATTACTTCCTAGAGGCGATGGACCAATTCAAATTCTTGAATACATCTATGATATAGCATACAAGAAAGATTTACCAGGTAAGTATCCAGTAAGTGTCACGTTTAATGTTACTGATCTGAGTCCATTTGATGCAGGAAATGATTTGAGGACAAATCCTTTTCAAGAGGAGGGGAATGATGAGATCCGAGATGAGAGCCAAGCCAGAAGAAGAAATGATAGGAATAAAAATCCGACAAGACCTATCATTAGGGCAAGAACTGAAGGATTTCAAATCTTGGCGTTGAGGGCCTATTTTGAACAGATTGACCCCGAAATTATATATATATTAACCTCTTTTCTATTATTGTTGTATTATGTATTCCAACAGGCACACTTATCATATTCTATAGGGCAATGGACAAACTCTCTCAGACTCAGCATGTGGGTTATCCATGGACCGACCTGAACCGGCAATGAGCTGGGCCGATGGATCCTATAGAAGACCGGCATCTTGAAGACCATTTCTTTTATATATTTATTCTTTTATGAACTATTTTGGTTGTATTTTGGTTTTGAGACACTTTTATTTCCATGTAATTTTCATTTAGGGCTAGCCACCTTAAAAGTGGCAAACTTGTAATTTTGAGCACTTTTTAACCCTAGAAGTAGCAAGTATAAATACTTGCTTAAGAGAGGGTTTAGGGAACTTATTTTTGCAGAACATACACTCTCTTTTCACGTGTGAATTAGGGTTCATACCTTGGTTCCAACTCTTATCAATTTCAATTCCAAGACTTGAAATTGTGGCGAGTGCAACAATTGGAATTTGTGAGTCATATCAATTCCTACTTGTTGTGTTTTCTTTTTCTTCTCTAGTGTGTAATATCTAGGGTTGGATTAGAACAATCTTGGTCAGATTTAAATCTTATTGTACACGAATTCATTTGATTATTTGAAAGAATTATCAAGTTGATTCAATTCATCAATAAGGATTTCTTTGCTAGCGTGAATTTTCACCATTTGGAAAAGGGATCTTCCTTTACGGTTTTCTTTGTCAAATTGAGGATTCATTTGCATGGATTATATGATATTAGAGTGTTATTAGAAGCCATTTCCATTGTGGTATTCAGATTATATCATTAGTAGGTTGAATTTCATCATTTCAACATTAGGGTTCACTAGAAAAGTGCCATTTTTGGGATCCGATTTTGCCTAGACTTGAGATATCTTTTCTTAAGTCTTTTGAATGTGCTTTAAAGTGTGATTAGGCACATCATCTTTTTGGTATCAGAGCTCTTGTTGAGAGAAGGGAATTGGTTGTATTAAATTTCGTGGAAGTGATCAACAATTAGGGTTGATCAAGTGGAAAAAAACGCAAATTGTGTAGTTGTTGTTGTTGTTGTAGTTTGAGATTGCGAAATTTTTTTGCATTGGGATTTGATTTGCTGATCGTTGCAGTTGGATTGGGAAGGTTGTTGTATCATTTTATGGTCAATAATCTCGTGGAAGGGCAGTAGCATAGAGTATTGTTTAATTCAACAACTTTTGGGACTTGCAAAAAAATTGCCTTATTCTTGCCGTGACTAGTTGTGGTGTGAAGGAGGTTGTGAAGTTTGTTGTTGTGATTTCCATTGTGTAATTCTGAATTGGGGAGAAACCATTTGCGATTTCCAGATTTGAGGTGTGACTTAAGGAAGCAATTTGAATTTCAAAACACACATTAAGTCATTGTTTAATTGTGTGTTCATTTGAATTTGAAAGTGGCTCCTTACCATTTGTGGAATATTGCAATTAATGATCTCATTTTGAATTTGAATTAAGCTGCCATTTGTTGTGAATTGTGGATTAAATAGTGGGAAGTGGGAGTGTATTTGTTGTTGTTGCCATTTCTTATTGTTATCGTGGAAGTGGAGTGTTGTATTTGTGTTATTGCCGTGGGAGTGACTTTTGGAAAGTAGAAAAATTTGTTGCACCGTAAGGTGTTATGTGTATGTAGTGGTGTGAGTGGCATTGTAAATTTGTGGGTTTATGTGGATTAAAGGTGCTGCACATCAAGATCAATTGTAGGTGTGAAACCGTGGCAATAAAGGAAAATTGTAGTAGAATTTGAATTCAAAAACAAACATTAAAGTGTGAAAGTAATTGAACTTATTACGTCAACACTTGTGAATTGAATTTAATTTCTTAACTACTTAGAAGTATTTATTTGTGCTTCACTTAGTCTAATATACTTGAAGTGATAAGAAGTATTTATTGCATTGGTGACTTGTTGCACCGTGAGTGTACAAGTGTGTGTGGTTATCCAAACTTGTTATTGTGACGTGGTGAAGTGAAGGGAGTGTGCTACAAATATTTTTTGAGATTACATTTGTACTTCAGATAAATCGCATCCACAAACATGTCATATGATAGTGTGAATGGGTACATTAGCAATGAGGCCAATAGCCAAGTGGTAGCAGACTAAGTCGTCGAAATACAAATGGAAGAACTCTAGATGAACAACTTCGGGACCTTAGCAAATTTGTTGCTACATTAGCAACAAGGATTGATAGGATGACATTGCCACCACCACCTGTGGTAAACCTTCAGGCACCACCTAGAGTAAAGGGAGATTATCATGCTCTTAGGGAAGATAGAGATGATAATTTTGGGCTTAAACCATATCCAGACAGGGAATTTAGACCACCTCGAGGGCCAGAGTGTGCGAAGCTACAGATACCTTCATTTGATGGTAGGGGTTCCACAAATGATTACCTAGACTGGGAGGACCAAATTGTGCAGACGCAAGTATGCCAACCTTCAAAGGTTCTTGAGGGATCTAGTGACACGAGCCAACCCTTAGAGCATATAATTTGTCAGACACCGATTTGCCAACCTTCAGAGGATCCTGATAATCATAGTCCAGACAAGTAGACCATTAGAGAGCCAGATTGTTCAAAGACAGTTGTGTTCACCTTCAGAGGTCTTAGAGGACAATGAGCAGTGGGGCCAACCATTAGAAGACCATGAAGATCAACAACATATAGATGAGTTAGAAAAAGAGGAAACAGTTTCAGTGGAACAGGTTGGTACAGGGGTAAGTTCAGTGGATAATGGGTCATTATTTGTGTTGCAGAAGAGATACATCCTGGAAATGGAGGAGAGAAAACAATCACCACTTGTAGTATTTCAGATATTGGGATTCTGCAAAGATACTTCTTTAGATGGATTACTAGGAGAAAACAAAGTCTCTACTGCATTTCATCTACTAGATTTGAGGACAAATCTTTTTGAGGCCCGAGGAAATGATAGGAATAAAAATCCGACAAGACCTATCATTAGGGC
Source organism: Laguncularia racemosa (assembly GCA_037954665.1). NCBI lineage: Eukaryota > Viridiplantae > Streptophyta > Magnoliopsida > Myrtales > Combretaceae > Laguncularia > Laguncularia racemosa. The sequence goes on from JBBMOL010000557.1 coordinate 59,594, forward strand.
AAGAACTGAAGGATTTCAAATCTTGGCGTTGAGGGCCTATTTTGAACAGATTAACCCCGGAATTATTTATATATTAACCTCTTTTCTATTATTGTTGTATTATGTATTCCAACAGGCACACTTATCATATTCTATAGGGCAATGGACAAACTCTCTCAGACTCAGCTTGTGGGTTATCCATGGACCGACCTGAACCGGCGATGAGCTGGGCCGATGGATCCTATAGAAGACTGGCATCTTGAAGACCATTTCTTTTATATATTTATTCTTTTATGAAATATTTTGGTTGTATTTTGGTTTTGAGACACTTTTATTTCCATGTAATTTTCATTTAGGGCTAGCCACCTTAAAAGTGGCAAACTTGTAATTTTGAGCACTTTTTAACCCTAGAAGTAGCAAGTATAAATACTTGCTTAAGAGAGGGTTTAGGGAACTTATTTTTGCAGAACATACACTCTCTTTTCACGTGTGAATTAGGGTTCATACCTTGGTTCCAACTCTTATCAATTTCAATTCCAAGACTTGAAATTGTGGCGAGTGCAACAATTGGAATTTGTGAGTCATATCAATTCCTACTTGTTGTGTTTTCTTTTTCTTCTCTAGTGTGTAATATCTAGGGTTGGATTAGAACAATCTTGGTCAGATTTAAATCTTATTGTACACGAATTCATTTGATTATTTGAAAGAATTATCAAGTTGATTCAATTTATCAATAAGGATTTCTTTACTAGCGTGAATTTTCACCATTTGGAAAAGGGATCTTCCTTTACGGTTTTCTTTGTCAAATTGAGGATTCATTTGCATGGATTATATGATATTAGAGTGTTATTAGAAGCCATTTCCATTGTGGTATTCAGATTATATCATTAGTAGATTGAATTTCATCATTTCAACATTAGGGTTCATTAGAAAGGTGCCATTTTTGGATCCGATTTTGCCTAGACTTAAGATAGTTGATCTTAAGTCTTTTGGATGTGCTTTAAAGTGTGCTTAGGCACATCAAGAAATGTGGATCCTCTTGAAGTGCTGCCTGGACCCATCACAAGAAATCGAGCAAAACGATTCAAGGAAGCACTTAACGGGTTGATAAAGGTTATCCATGAAGCCGGAAAGGATTGGAGCAATCTTGGAGTTGGAACGGATTGGAACAACCATTGGAAGACCCTTGCTTTTGTACAAGTTATACTGGAAATGGGTTGAAGAGGGCGTGTACTTTCAAGGCACGGCCGTGTAGGACTCTCAAGATTGCCTGGAATCATACACGGCTAGATACACGGTTAAAAGGCACGGCCGTGTATGGAGTCAAGAAAATCCACAGAAAGATACACGGCTAAAGTACACGGGCGTGTATGTTGCCAGAAGTTGCACAGACAGATACACGGTCAAAGTGCACGGGCGTATATGTTTCCAGAAGTTGCACAGACAAGTACACGGCCAAAGTACACGGGCGTGTACACAGGCCGTGTATCCCCTGTCGGCTAGCTTGTTCTGTTTTGCGTTTTTATGTCACTTAACTAAACTACGTCGTTTTGGACTTGTTTTTACACGAATTGTAACCCTAGTATAAAAGCTCCTAGGGTTTAGAACATTAGAGATAAGACATCATTGAACATTAAACACTTTTGAGAGGCACCTCTCTTGGTTCTTCAAGAACTTAATTCGAACTTATCGGATTGATTTCCGTGGCGTTCATCCCAACTTATCAATCGATTTTTCCATCCCGATTGTGGCGTCTTCACTTTTATACCAAGGTTCTTGTCTCGCTTATAGACAACGGGTCGCGGTTTTCCACTTTAGGTGTTTGGGCGTCTTAGGCAACAAATTTCCGAACGTATTGGTATTGGGTTTCGTCACAGGTCGGCGTGGTTCGTATCACTCAAACAACAACAACAACACAATTACGGTTTTCACTTGATTAACCCTAATTGATGATCACTTCCACGAAATTGAATATAACCAATTCCCTTCTCTTGACAAGAGCTCTGATACCAAAAAGATGATGTTCCTAAACACACTTGAAAGAACATTCAAAAGACTTAAGAAAGGCTATCTCAAGTCAAGGCAAAATCGGATCCACAAAGGGCACTTTTCAAAAGAACACTAATGATGAAATGATGAAATTCAAACCTCCAATGATATAATTAGATTACCACAATGAAAATGCCTTCTAACAAAACTTTAATTTCATGTAATCCACGCAAATAAAACCTCAATTTGACAAATAGAAACCGTAACAAAATAATCCCTTTTCCAATAGTGAAGAACACGTTATCAAGGGAAATCCTCAAAGATGAATCGGATCAATTTGATAATTCCTTCAAATAAGTACAAGAATTCATGAATAACAAAAAGTAATTCTGACCAAGAACTATCTCAATTCAACCCTAGATATGGCACACTAGAGAAGAAAAGAAATCACAACAAAATGAAATTGATATAATTCACAATTTCAAGATGTTGCATTCGCCACAATTTCAACTCTTGGGATTGAAATTGATAAGAGTTTGGAACCAAGGTATGAACCCTAATTCTCACCTGAAAAGAGGTGTATAATCTACAAAATGATAAGCCCCTCAAACCCTCTCTTAAGCAAGTATTTATACTTGATACTCCTAAGGTTAAAAAGTGCTCAAAATTACAAGTTTGTCACTTTTAAGGTGGCTAGCCCTAAATGAAAATTACAAGGAAATAAAAGTGTTCCAAAACCAAAATATTTCAATAAACATTTACAAGATACAAAATAACATAAATCTTCATGATCCAATGCCTCAAAATAGAGAATAATCGCAGCAGGTCTTTGATTGTTATCCAGAAAAATGTTCTGTGTCCAACTGAAGTTGTAGGACATTTTGGCATCCCATGGAGAAATATAATTGCACCGGTAAGATTATTCTCAAATTTTATTAGAAATAAAGACATAAGGTAAAATATGAGCAATTTGGTTAATCATCCAAATTGGGTTCTGAAGAGGTTGACAGTGCCAGAAATTTTCCCATCAGGAAAACTCTAAAAACCTTTGCAAATTTTCCAAAATCATGGCAAATAGCAACAATTTTGGCCATTCTAATGAAATTTTAGACATTGTAGCGAACTCGTGCGAATTTACCAAGTTTTGGCCTTACTTCACCAATTAAACAGGGTTATAAGAACCGGCACAGGTTTAAGAAGTTCAGTTGGATCTGTTGAAACTCTATGAAAATACTACAAACTAGCACTAATTACACGAATGACAGCAATTGCATTCTTGTTGGAACAAATCAAACTAATTATGAAAACATGCTCATGTTGCGGCTGATTGCACTCATTGGGGGAAAACTCTAGAAACCTTTGCAAATTTGTTGACGTTGTGGCAAATAGAATTAATTTCGGCCATTGTAACGTAACCTTAGCCAATGCAGCAAACTCGTGCGAATTTACCAAGTTTTTCCATATTTCATAAATATAGAAGGGTTCCACTAACCGACGCGAGTAAGTTTACGAACTTAGGACATAATTGCCAAAATCCGGTGCAAATGTGTCAAACCAGCACATAGTACACGAATGAGGGCAAATTTATTAAGTTAAAGCATATCACACAAATTTGGGATGACATGCTTAAATTGTACTCATTTGGGAAAAATATAGAAATCGTTGCAAATTAGTTAAAATCGTGGTTAATAGCAATACTTTTGGCTAACGAAATTTTGGATATTGTAGCAAACTCGTGCGAATTTACCAAGTTAGGCAATACATCACAAATTAAGCGGGGTTTTGCAAACCGGTGCAAGGTTACGAAGTTGGGATGGATCTGCCAAAATTGAACACAAAAACTTAAAGCTAGCACTAATGGCACGAATGATGGCAATTTTACTCAAGTTGGAGCAAATCGAACAAATTTTGACAGCATACTCAAATTCCACTCACTAGGAAAAACACTAGAAACCTTTGCACATTTTCCAAAATTGTGGCGGACAGGAATAATTTTGGCTATTCTAACAAGATTTTAGATACCGTAGCGAACTCGAGCGAATTTACCAAGTTTTGGCCTTATTTCACCAATTAAATAGGGTTCTAACGAACCAGCACAGGTTTACAAATTTAGGATGGATTTGCCGAAATTCAAAGAAAATGCTTCGAGCTAGCGCCGATTACAAGAATGACGGCAATTGTATTCATGTCGAAACAAATCAAACGAATTCGGAAAACATACTCACATAGCTGCAGATTGCACTCATTGGGGAAAACTCTAGAAACCTTTGCAAATTTGCTGAAGTTTTGGCGAATAGAATTAATTTTGGCCATTGCAACGTAACTTAAGACAATGTAGCAAACTCGTGCTAGTTTACCAAGTTTTGCCACATTTCACAAATTAAGTAGGGTTCCACAAACCAGCGCAAGTTTATGAAGTTAGGATAGAATTGCCAAAATCCAACGCAAATGCATCCAACAAGCACATAGTATAGGAACGAGGGCAAATTTATGAAGTTGAAGCAAATCACACAAACTTGAGAAGACACGCTCAAATTGCACTCATTAGGGAAAACACTAGAAACCTTTGCAAATTAGGTAAAATTGTGCGTAATAGCAATTGTTTTGGCCATTCTAATGGCATATTATAGCAAACTCGTGCGAATTGACCAAGTTCGGCAATGGTTCACAAATTAAGCGGGGTTTTGCAAACCAGTGCAGGCTTACGAAGTTGGGATGGATTTTCCAAAATTCAATGCAAATACTTCAACCTAGTGCTAATGGCACGAATGATGGCAGTTTTACTTAAGTTGGAGCAAATGGAACAAATCTAGACAGCAGACTCAAAATTGTGACAGATTGCACTCACTGGGGGAAAACTCTAAAAACCTTTGCAAATTTTCCAAAATTGTGGCAAACAGCAATAATTTTGGCCGTTCTAATGAAATTTTAGACATTGTAGCGAACTTGTGCGAATTTACCAAGTTTTGGCCTTACTTCACCAATTAAACAGGGTTATAAGAACCGACACAGGTTTAAGAAGTTCAGATGGATTTGTCAAAACTCTATGAAAATACTACAAACTAGCACTAATTACACGAATGACAGCAATTGTATTCATGTTGGAACAAATTAAACTAATTATGAAAACATGCTCAAGTTGCGGCTGATTGCACTCATTGGGGGAAAACTCTAGAAACCTTTGCAAATTTGCTGATGTTGTGGCAAATAGAATTAATTTCGGCCATTGTAACGTAACCATAGCCAATGCAGCAAACTCGTGCGAATTTACCAAGTTTTGCCATATTTCATAAATATAGAAGGGTTCCACTAACTGGCACGAGTAAGTTTACGAAGTTAGGACATAATTGCCAAAATCCGGTGCAAATGCGTCAAACTAGCACACAGTACACGAATGAGGGCAAATTTATTAAGTTAAAGCAGATCACACAAATTTGGGAAGACACGCTCTAATTGTACTCATTAGGGAAAAATATAGAAATCGTTGCAAATTAGTTAAAATCGTGGTTAATAGCAATACTTTTGGCTAACGAAATTTTGGATATTGCAGCAAACTCGTGTGAATTTACCAAGTTTAGCAATACATCACAAATTAAGCGGGGTTTTGCAAACCGGTGCAAGTTTACAAAGTTGGGATGGATTTGCTAAAATTCAATACAAATACTTAAAGCTAACACTAATGGAACGAATGATGGCAATTTTACTCAAGTTGGAGCAAATCGAACAAATTTTGACAGCATACTCAAATTCCACTCACTGGGAAAAACACTAGAAACCTTTGCACATTTTCCAAAATTGTAGCAAACAGCAATAATTTTGGCCATTCTAACGAGGTATAGGACACCGTAGCGAGCTCAAGTGAATTTACCGAGTTTTGGCCTTTTTTCACCAATTAAACAAGGTTTTAACGAACTAGTGCAGGTTTACGAAGTTAGGATGGATTTGCCAAAATTTAAAGAAAATGCTTCGAGCTAGCGCCAATTACATGAATGATGGCAATTGTATTCATGACGGAACAAATCAAACGAATTCGGAAAACATACTCACATTGCGGCACATTACACTCATTGGGGAAAACTCTAGAAACCTTTGAAAATTTGCTGAAGTTGTGGCGAATAGAATTAATTTTGGCCATTGCAACGTAACTTCAGACAATGTAGCAAACCCATGCGAGTTTAACAAGTTTCACCATATTTCATAAATTAAGCAAGGTTCCACAAACCGGCGCGAGTTTACGAAGTTGGGATGGAATTGCCAAAATCCAATGCAAATGCATCCAACAAGCACACAATACACAAACGAGGGCAAATTTAATAAGTTGAAGCAAATCACAAAAATTTAGGAAGACACGCTCAAATTGCACTCATTAGGGAAAACACTGGAAACCTTTGCAAATTGGGTAAAATTGTGGCTAATAGCAATGGTTTTGGCCATTCTAACGAGATATTGTAGCAAACTCGTGCAAATTTACCAAGTTCGGCAATAGTTCACAAATTAAGTGAGGTTTTGCAAACCGGTGCAGGCTTACGAAGTTAAGATGGATGATATGAACCACGCCCACGTGTGACGAAACCCTATACCAATACGTTTGGAATTGCAACCCAAGATGCCAAAACAATCAAGTGGAATCGCAACCCGTTGCCTATAGGTGAGGCAAGAACCTTGGTATATTCTGTTAACGCCACAATCGAGATGAAACACCGATTGATAAGTCGGGTTTCAACACTACGGAAGAGATCCAATAAGTTTAAGAGAAGTTCTTAAGAGAACCAAGAAAGCAATTCTCTCAAATTATGTTTATCAATGTTGTATATAAGTGGCATGTTCTGTTTTCCAATCCTAGCAGCTTTTAATAAGGTTTATAGCTCGTAAAACAAAAGCCCAAAACGACATAACATAATAAAGTTACGGAAAAATAACAAACAAGCAATGTACGTCGACGGTGTAGTAGGCAGCGTAATAGCCGGTGTAGGATGTACGCCGGGTATATAGGCCGATGGCGTAGTAGCCGGTGTAGTCCCTCTGTTGCGCTCTAATTGCAATGCCGGTTCAAAGCCGACAGCGTTTAAGCCAGCGTTGTCAAGGCCTGCAGCTTTGATCTCCTTGAATGACTTGTATAAATGCAAGGTCATCCTCATGGTTGCTCCACTCTTTTCTGGCTTCTTGGATATTCTTTATCAACCCGTTAAGTGCTTCCTTGAATCGTTTCGCTCGAGTTCTTGTGATCAGTCCAAGTGGCACTTCAAGAGGATCCACATTCCATCTTCTAGCTTGACTCCCATCATTGCTTTCATCATTCCCCTCCTCTTGAAAAGGATTTGTCCTCAAATCATCGCCTACATCAAAAGGACTCAGATCAGTAACATTAAAAGTAGCACTTACTTGATACTCACCTAGCAAATCTAACTTATAGGCATTATCGTTGATGCACTCAAGAATTTGAAATGGTCCATTGCCTTTAGGTAGTAATTTAGATTGACGCTGCACAGGAAACCGCTCTTTGCGTATATGAACCCAAACATAGTCTTTAGGTTCAAAGACAGCTCATCAACGACCCTTGTTGGCTTGTTTCACATACTACTCTGTTCTTCAGTCAATGTTTAGCCTTGCCTTCTCATGGATCTGTTTAACAAATTCTACTTTCTTCTTACCATCTAGATTAACATACTCAGAAATAGGAAGAGGTGATAAATCTAAAGGAGTTAGTGGATTAAAACCATACACAATTTCAAAAGGAGTAAACTTAGTAGCATAATGCATTGTGCGATTATAAGAAAATTCAACATGCGGCAAATAATCCTCTCAACTTTTAATGTTCTTTTTAATGACAGGCCTTAACAAAGTAGATAAAGTTCGATTTACTACCTCAGTTTGACCATCAGTCTGTGGATGACAAGTAGTATAGAACAATAACTTAGTTCCTAACTTAGCCCATAGGGTCTTCCAGAAGTAGCTCAAGAACTTAGCATCCCGATCCGATACGATTGTTCTAGGCATACCATGCAATCTCACAACTTCCCTAAAGAACAAATTAGCAATATGGCAAGCATCATCTGTTTTGTGGCAAGGAATGAAATGTGACATCTTAGAAAACCTATCCACGACTACAAAAATAGAGTCTCGACCATACCTAGACCTGGGTAATCCTAACACAAAATCTATGGAAATATCTACCCAAGGCTCATGAGGAATGGGAAGTGGGGTATAAAGTCCATGAGATTGGACTCTAGATTTTGCTTGCTTACAAGTGACACATCGCTCACAAATCCTCTCAACATCTCGTTTCATGTGAGGTCAATAGAAGTGTTCCTGCAAAACTCCTAAAGTTTTAGCTACTCCAAAATGCCCCATTAAACCTCTTCCATGAGACTCCCTCACTAATAACTCTCTTAAAGAACAATTGGGAATGCAAAGTTTATTTTCCCTAAACAAGAATCCCTCATGCTTATAAAATTTACCATGACCACTCTTCTCACAACGAACATACTCTTCACAAAATTCTCGACCAGCAGCATACAATTCTTTAATATGCTCAAAACCAAGCAGTCTAGAACTAAGAGTAGAAATAAGAACATACCTTCGAGAAAGTGCATCAGCAACAACATTTTCTTTACCTTGCTCGTAGTGGATAACATAGGGAAATGTTTCGTTAAACTCTACCCAACGAGCATGCCTTTTTTTCAGCTTATGTTGTCCCTTCAAGTACTTCAAGGATTTATGATCAGTGTGGATCACGAATTCTTTTGGCCAAAGATAATGTTGCCAAGTCTCCAGAGCTCAAACCAATGCATATAACTCCTTGTCATAAGTAAGGTAGTTCATGGTTGCCCCACTTAGCTTCTCACTAAAGAATGCAATTGGTCTCCTCTCCTGCATGAGAACTGCTCCAACACCTATTCCTGAAGCATCACACTCAATTTCAAAAGTTTTAGAGAAATTAGGTGAAGCAAGTAGTGGCGCATGAGTCAACTTATTTTTAATCGTTTGAAAGGCTTTCTCTTGTTGCTCTCCCTAACTCAACCCCACATTCTTCTTGATTACTTTAGTAAGTGGTGCTGCAATGGTGCTGAAATCCTTCACAAACCTCCTATAAAAGCTCGCTAGTCCATGGAAACTCCTAAGATTACTTACATTAGTTAGACTAGGCCATTCTTAGATCCCACGAATCTTCTCTTCATCAACCTGTATTCCCTGTGCACTAACAATAAAACCAAGAAACACAAGTTTATCTGTGCAAAAAGTGCACTTTTTGAGGTTAGCATATAATTGCTCCTTTCGAAGAACTTCCAAAACATCCCTCAAGTGAGATATATGGTCTTCCAAACTCTTGTTGTAAATGAGGATATCATCAAAATAGAAAACCACAAATTTACCAATAAAAGTCCTCAAAACATGGTTCATAAGTCTCATGAAAGTACTAGGTGTGTTAGTTAAACCAAAAGGCATTACTAACCACTCTTATAATCCATATTTTGTCTTAAATGTTGTTTTCCATTCATCACCTTCTTTCATTCTAATTTGGTGATATCCGCTTTTCAAATCAATTTTGGAAAAGACACTAGACCCATGTAACTCATCTAACATGTCATCTAAGTGAGGAATGGGATGGCGATACTTTATCGTGATGTTGTTGATGGTGCGGCAATCAACACACATTCTCCATGACCCATCCTTCTTAGGCACCAAAATCACAGGCACTGCACATGGGCTCATGCTTTCTCTCATATACCCCTTCTCCATTAAGTCGTTGACTTGCCTTTGAAGTTCCTTTGTCTCCTCTGGATTGCTCCTATAAGCTGGCTTGTTTGGAATAGATGCTTCAAGAACAAGGTCAATCTGGTGCTCAATACCACGAATAGGAGGTAATCCCTTTGGAATCTCCTTAGGGAAAACATCTTCAAAGTCCTGCACAATAGACACAACCACACTAGGCAAAGAGTTAAGAAGTTCGTTAGTAGTCAAACAAGTTTCTTTAAAATCCAGCAACAACATAGGTTGCTTCATCACTAACGCTCTCCTCTCTACACTCGCTCTTGCCACACAACTCTCCTTTTCACTCACCACCAAAGTTGATCCCCCCTCAACTTAGCCTCTCACACTCTTTCCAGCCTTCCTCTCTTTTTCCATTTGATATTGACTTTTGTGTTCCTTTTCTTTTTCTATGTCTTTTGCTCTCTCACTCTCCCTCTATTTTTCCCTCACCTTATATTTTGCAAAAGATTGTTGTAGCTGCAACTGATCCTCATACACCTGTTTAGGTGTTAAGGGTTTAAGATTATAGCTTTTGCCATGGTGAACAAGTGTATACTTGTTAGAAAAGCCATCATGAACAACCTTCCTGTCAAACTGCCATAGCCTCCCCAACAACACATGGCACGCCTGCATCGGCACTACATCGCATAACACCTCATCCTCATACCTACCGATGCGAAAAGTAATTAAGGCTTGCTTACTCACCTTAGTCTCGCCACTATCATTCAGCCACTGCAATTTATATGGGCTAGGGTATTTAGTGGTCTTGAGCCCTAACCTCTCAACAATGAAAGTACTCACCACATTAGTGCAACTCCCCCCATCAATGATCAAACTACAAATATGGTCACCTAGATAACATCTAGTATGAAAGATATTTTCTCGTTGCACCTCCTCTTCTTCCTTCACTACTGCCACTAACTTCCCTACTGCAGGCTCCTCGTCATCACTAGTATCCTCCAATGGAGGCATATCATCATCTTCACTATCCCCCTCAGTCTCATACTCACCATCATCATGTAGAATCATAATACGTCTATTCGGACATTAATTAGGAATATGGCCTCTGCCTTGGCATTTAAAACATTTAATGTCACGATTTCTAGGAGTAGAAGAATCAGGTTTACCTTGATTACCAGAAGTAGACCCCCCTTGCTTCTGCTCTCCTTTTGGCTTGGTGGGTAAAGACTTTTCTTCCTTCCTCCAATGGTTAGTCCTCCACGTAGATGAACTCGCACCCTGTTGGAACCGTGCAGTATTACTACCTTTCCTCCTATGTTGGTTCTCAACCTTTATAGCCATGTGAACTATATCTTCCAATTCCACATAATGCTGCAATTCTACTACATTTTGAATCTCTCTATTTAACCCAGCAAGAAATCTAGCCATGGTAGCCTCTCTATCCTTCTTAACATTTGCTCTAATCATAGTAACCTCCATTGATGTGCCTAAAGGGGGGTTTCAAGCACATACAAAAGAAGGGATGAAATCCCTATGAAGATCCACGCCATAAGAAGGGAAATGACTCAAAATTCCTCAAGAAACCGAAATATTGATGAACAACAATATATGATATAACAACGATTGCTAGATAGAAAATGAAAGGGGATTCAAATTCAATTCAAAGGTTCTTCAAATTTCGAAATTAGAACCCTAATTTCATAAGAACAAAAAGTACATAAAAGTAACTAAATCCTCACCAGATATGACTCACTAGTTTGGAATTAGGATCAACTTGTAATTTGTTGATATAACACACAACAAATCCAAGCCTACTCGCCACAATTTCACTAAGGAAATTGATAAGAGCAATTGCTTGAAAGAGGCACTCTCTCTCACGGCAAAAGGGGTGTTTTTTCTCAAATGTTCAAAAAGCTCCTCAAAAACCCTAATTTGCAAGTATTTATACTTGCACCCTTTAGGGTTAGAATGACTAAAAAATCACAACTATGCCACTATAGGGTGGCCGGTCCTAAAGGTAAAATACAACCAAATAAAATGTCCCATAAAGCTTACAAAATAAATGGTTCAAACATAAATTACAAGTAAAGAAAATAATCTTCGGTAGGCTAGCTTCATGATGGAATCCGTCGGTTCAACTCATCGCCGGTTCAGGTCGGTCCATAGATAACCCACAAGCTGAGTCTTAGTGAGCTCATCCATCGCCTTGTGAAACCAAATAAGCATACCTGTTGGAATATACAATTCATGAATAAGATAAAAGAGGTTAGATAATAATTTATTCCGAGGTTGATCTGCTTGAAATGGGCCCTCATTGCCAAGATTTGAAACCCTTCAATTTTTGTCCTAATGATAGGTCTTGTCGGATTTTGATTCCCATCATCTCCTTGGACCTCAAAAAGATTTGACCTCAAATCTTGCAATTCAAATGCAGCAGAGACTCTGTTTCCCAAAAGTAATCCATCTGAAGGAGTATCTCTACAGAATCCCAATATCTGAAATACTATAGTAGATGATTGTTTTCTTTCCTCCATCTCTAGGATGTATCTCTCCTGTAACAAAAACAAGGACTCATTATCTACTGATGTTTCCTCCATCTCAACCCTTTCCATCGAGTTTGTTTCCTCTTTTTCTGACTCATCCATATTATGCTGATCCCCAGAGTCTTCTAATAATTGGTCCAACTGATCATTATCCTCAGAAACCTCTGAAGGTTGGCGCAGTGGTGTTTGACATCTTCCATCTGTGGAACCCTTATCTTCAAGTGAAGGCATTTGTAGCTCTGCACACTCTGAGCCTCTAGGTGGTCTAAATTCCATTTCTGGGAATGGTTTAAGCCCAAAATTACCAACTCTATCTTCTCTAAGAGCATGATAATCTCCCTTTGCTCTAGGTGGCTCCTGAAGGTGTACCACTGGTGGTGGTGGCAATGTCATCTTATCAATCCTTGTTGCTAATGTAGTAACAAGTTTTCTAAGGTCCCGAAGTTGTTCATCTAAGGTCCTCCCACCTGCAACATTAGAACCCTGACCTCCACCAACTCGACTATATGCTACATCACTCCTTCCTCCATTCACACTATTAATAGACTTTTTTGTGGATGCAATCTATTTGATGTACCAATGTAATGTCTAGTAATTGTAGCACACTTAATTCCCAAAACAAATTCACGCCAAAACCAACTCACTCCGCCACTTATACACTTTACATACAACACACTAAATTCACGCAACAATAATATGTTGCAACTCTTCACTTCCACGGTAGCAACAAACAAAACTAACTAAAATGCTCCTTTAAATGGCAACAACAACAAGAAACGGCAACAACAACTATACACTCCACTTCCACCGCAACTTACATACATACACGGCAACAAATTCACAAGTGACAACCTTAATGCAACTTTGCCACAAATGGTAAGAATCAATTTCAAATTCAAATGAAATATAATCAATACCACTCTTAACTACTTGAAGTAAATGGATGTGTTTCAATTCAAATTGTTTCCTCTTCTTCCACGTAAATTCAAATCTGGAAATTATACACTTCCACTTCTAATTTGCACACACAACACCATATATATTCCTACACACTCACGGTGCACTATATCCACTTCAACACAATTTTCCAACCGAAATTAACACAACAAAGGCAGCATTTAAATTTGAAAATCAATCCACTTCACTAATTGCGACTCCTCCACATTTGGTAAGATGCAAATTTTCAAATTCAAACAAGCACAATTAACTCCTTCACTCTTAATGCTTGTTTTGAAATCAAATAACTTCCTTTCTTACACACTAATCAAATCTGGAAATTGCAAATATCCTCCACAATTCCGAATTCAACAATGCAAAAACAAACACAATTCCCTTCCTACACAATTTGCACTTCCGAAATTGCACTACCTTCCTCTCCTTCACGGTGAAGTCAAGACAAAAAAATTACAACAAGATATCCACTTCTACAACAACAAGTTTCAACTTCCCAAGTGAGATACTCACGCCAATTAGTACTAATACAAACAATTCAATTAATCCTCAAATTCAACAAGGATCAATCACGTAAACATCAAGGTAACAACAACAAAAATTACATTCACTTTGTTCCGAATTTCCACTCCCTTGCAATTCGGTTCACAATGGTAATACCAAAAACTTTCAATTCCCAAACTTCAATCAACAAAAACCCTTCTCATAAACCTTCAATTAACTCACGGCAAGATGGAAACAAAGGACAATCCTAATTGCAACAATCCCTCCTCTTAACCATAAGTAACTCACGGCAATAGGAAGATATCAATATAAGGATCAAAATCACAAATTCAACAATCCCTCCTCTTAAACCTGTAGCTCTGATACCAAAAGATGATGTGCCTAAAGGGGGGTTTCAAGAACATACAAAAGAAGGGATGAAATCCCTATGAAGATCCACGCCACAAGAAGGGAAATGACTCAAAATTCCTCAAGAAACCGAAATATTGATGAACAACAATATATGATATAACAACGATTGCTAGATAGAAAATGAAAGGGGATTCAAATTCAATTCAAAGGTTCTTCAAATTTCGAAATTAGAACCCTAATTTCATAAGAACAAAAAGTACATAAAAGTAACTAAATCCTCACCAGATATGACTCACTAGTTTGGAATTAGGATCAACTTGTAATTTGTTGATATAACACACAACAAATCCAAGCCTACTCGCCACAATTTCACTAAGGAAATTGATAAGAGCAATTGCTTGAAAGAGGCACTCTCTCTCACGGCAAAAGGGGTGTTTTTTCTCAAATGTTCAAAAAGCTCCTCAAAAACCCTAATTTGCAAGTATTTATACTTGCACCCTTTAGGGTTAGAATGACTAAAAAATCACAACTATGCCACTATAGGGTGGCCAGTCCTAAAGGTAAAATACAACCAAATAAAATGTCCCATAAAGCTTACAAAATAAATGGTTCAAACATAAATTACACGTAAAGAAAATAATCTTCGGTAGGCTAGCTTCATGATGGAATCCGTCGGTTCAACTCATCGCCGGTTCAGGTCGGTCCATAGATAACCCACAAGCTGAGTCTTAGTGAGTTCATCCATCGCCTTGTGAAACCAAATAAGCATACCTGTTGGAATATACAATTCATGAATAAGATAAAAGAGGTTAGATAATAATTTATTCCGAGGTTGATCTGCTTGAAATGGGCCCTCATTGCCAAGATTTGAAACCCTTCAATTTTTGTCCTAATGATAGGTCTTGTCGGATTTTGATTCCCATCATCCATCTCCTTGAAATACTCATCCACACTTCAGCTTCCCTGCTTGAGAGTTTGCAATTTGTTGTGCAATTTGTGATAGTAGTAAGTAGGAACAAACCGCTTCTTCATCACCCTCTTCATCTCATCCCAAGACTTAATGGGTGGTTCGCCATTCCTTCTTCTGTTCAACATCAGTTGATCCCACCACACTATGGCATAATCTGAAAACTCAATGGCAGTAAGCTTCACTTTCTTTCTCCCACTATAATTGTGATAATCAAACACCATCTCTACCTTCTTCTCCCTTTTTAAGTATGCCTTGGGATCGTTCTTCCCTTGGAAATGAGGAATCTTCATCTTTATACTACTCAATTGATTATCCTCTCTATTCCTATCTCCTCTATCTTCCTAATCCCTACTTCCTCTATTCCTAGCACCATAACCTCTATAACTCCCGATAGAGGGTTCGTCAAACTCATCATCGAAATTCTCATCTCCACCCCTTTGTCCTCTCTTAGAACAACTCTCCCTCTTACGCCCTTGAAAGACGTTTTTAGATTGCTCTAGTTTTTGCTCCACTGTCTCATGAATTTGTTCCATTCCCTCCTAAAACATCCTCTTCATCTCACTCCTCAACGCCTCAATCGCTAACCTAGCATCTAACCTCCCCCTCTCACCTTCAGGAGAATGTTGCCTCAACATAGTTCCTACAATGAAAGGTTAGTACTAACACAAATATATAGAATTAAACCTCACAATTCGCTCCCTCACGTGTTTCACTCAAAGAAGGATATCTCACAATCACTTGTGTATTCTCATAACCAAATATGATATTAACTCACCAATCCCACTTCTCAATTCTCTTGGAACTAATCCAAACCACAACAAATTCTTCTGTAGGATTCAAGAACAAACTTTTTGGCTTGAATTTTTCCCTTTTTCTTTTTTTTTTGTCTTTGCTTTTTTTTTTGTCCATTTTTTTTTCGTTCTTCTTCCTTTTTTTTTTTTGTAACAAGATTGCTAGAATGAAACTACACTACTCAAGAGACAATTAACACTATGAATTTGAGTATGAAGCGATGGTAATACGAAACTTGATATGAACGATTGATATGAACAATTGAAGTTAGGGTTTTGATGTTAACTTTCTCAAATCGAACTGATGTTTAACAAACCTAGGCTCTGATACTGAACTAATATGAACCACGCCCACGTGTGATAAAACCCTATACCAATACGTTTGGAATTGCAACCCAAGATGCTAAAACAATCAAGTGGAACCGCAACCCGTTGCCTATAGGTGAGGCAAGAACCTTGGTATATTCTGTTGACGCCACAATCAGGATGAAAGACCGATTGATAAGTCGGGTTTCAACGCTATGGAAGAGATCCGATAAGTTCAAGAGAAGTTCTTTGGAGAACCAAGAGAGGAATTCTCTCAAATTATGTTTTTTCAATGTTGTATGTAAGTTGTATGTTCTGTTTTCCAACCCTAGCAGCTTTTAATAGGGTTTACAGCTCGTAAAACAAAAGCCCAAAACGAAAAAACATAATAAAGTTGCGGAAAAATAACAAACAGGCAATGTACACAGGCGGCGTAGTAGCCGGCATAGGATGTATGCCGGGTATATAGGCCAGCGGCATAGTAGCCGGTGTAGTCCTTCTACCGCGCTCTAATTGCAATGCTGGTTCAAAGCCGGCAGCGTTTAAGCCAGCGTTGTCAAGGCCGGTAGCTTTGATCTCCTTGAATGACTTGTACAAATGCAAGGTCATCCTCATGGTTGCTCCACTCTTTTCCAGTTTCTTGGGTATCTTTTATCAACCCATTAAGTATTTCCTTGAATCGTTTCGCTCGAGTTCTTATGATCGGTCCAGATGGCACTTCAAGAGGATCCACATTCCATCTTCTAGCTTGACTCCCATCATGGCTTTCATCATTCCCCTCCTCTTGAAAAGGATTTGTTCTCAAATCATCGCCTACATCAAATGGACTCAAATCATTAACGTTAAAAGTAGCACTTACTTGATACTCACCTGGCAAATCTAACTTGTAGGCATTATCGTTGATGCGCTCAAGAATTTGAAATGGTCCATCGCCTATAGGTAGTAATTTAGATCGACGCTGCACAGGAAACCGCCCTTTGCGCATGTGATCCCAAACCCGGTCTCCAGGTTCAATGACAGCTTGTCGACGACCCTTGTTGGCTTGTTTCACATACTGCTCTATTCTTCGGTCAATGTTTAACCTTGCCTTCTCATAAATGTATTTAATAAATTCTGTTTTCTTCTTACCATCTAGATTAACATACTCAGAAATAGGCAGAGGTGATAAATCCAAAGGAGTTGGTGGATTAAAACCATACAAAATTTCAAAAGGAGTAAACTTAGTAGCAGAATGCATTGTGCGATTGATGGGTGTCGAATCCAACAAAAATAAAAACCTACTCCTAGACAATTATATGATTTATGTGTAGTAGTGAGTAGGGTCGTATCCACAGGGATTGGTTAAATATATTTCTATTAAAAGAGAATAGAGAGGAAAAGAAGAATGGGGGGGGGGGAGGGGTTGTTTGTGAATTAAAATAATACTGAAATCAGATAATAAAAATTGAATAATGATAAAAGCCTAACTAAAGGAATCACTATAGTTTAATTCATAGAACTGATCATTGATGCAAATATTTTCTATTCTTTATCTAAGATAAATTGGTTATGGTTATTAACAAGCTCTAATAACCTATCTCTCCTTACTTTCTTGATAATCAAAACAAGCTCTTTGATTACTTCTCTTATTGATTAAACAACCTTAAACAAGCTCTTAGGATTTAATCTATCAATAGCATTAAAAAAACTAGAGAGATTACCAATTCATGCCAGTAGATTATAAGATAACATATTTAAACAAGATCATATATCTCCATAACATGAATTTGACTATCTAATTTATAATCAAACATGTCATTGTGTCATAGAAACTAGAACTATCAAACAATTACGGATATGACGTACTAGTTGACAATATATTAACTTGCTAATTGAGTAGAAGAGCTCTAATTCATGCCAATTAACTAAGATAACATTAACAAAACATTCAGAAGATATATAAATATCAAAAACAAATAATAGAGTAAAGATAAATCAATTAAATCTCACAATTCATGAAGAATTAAACTTCAATGATCCTTTGGCTAGAAAATCTACTTAGCTACACCTGTTCATCTTCAAAACGAAAATCAAAAAGTGAAAGTATGAAAAATTCGGTTTCTTCTCTTTGCCAAAAATCATCCTCCCTCTTTTCTCCTCTAGGGTTGGTTCTATTTATACTGTTAAGGGAATGGCAGAGGATCTTCAGCTAGCAAGATACGAATATATCTTTCCTTTTGCAAGTAAATCTCGAGAAGTGAATAACGTACGCCTGGCACGCCCACCAACACAGCCAGATTTCGAACCGTGCCTCCCTCTGGTCAATAATTCACAATTCTTCATCCTTGGTCAGTGTATGGCACGGCTACCACCACGACTAGATCACAAACCGTGCCTCCTTGTGTTGGTTCTTCAAGACAGATACACGGCCGTGTACTTCAACCGTGTATGTTTCTGTTGATTCCAAACCAAATACACGACCGTGTACTTCAAATACACGCCCATGTACTTTCCTTCGGCGGTGTAAATCCTTGTCTTTGATCCAGTTTGTAGATGACTTCTCTAAATCACTTGAATTAGCACTCTTGACTCCATTAAGCCTGATTTATTACCATAATAAAATTAAGTACTATTTCCTTATGATTTCTATAAAATCAATAATAAATTAACACAATTCATACTATAAAGATTTAGTATAAAATGGCTCTATCAGTGATTATAGGCAAATTCAACATGCGGCAAACAATCATCCCAACTTTTAATATTCTTTTTAATGACAGCCCTTAACAAAGTAGATAAAGTTCGATTTACTACCTCAGTTTGACCATCAGTCTGTGGATGACAAGTAGTAGAGAACAATAACTTAGTTCCTAACGTAGCCCACAGGGTCTTCTAGAAGTAGCTCATGAACTTAGCTTCCCGATCCGATACGATTGTTCTAGGCATACCATGCAATCTTGATGAGATCCATGATGAGAGTCAAGCCGGAAGAAGGAATGTGGATCCTCTTAAAGTGCCGCCTGGACCGATCACAAGAAGTCGAGCGAAACGACTTAAGGACGCACTTAACGGGTTGATAAAGGATGTCCATGAAGCCGGAAAGGATTGGAGCAATCATGAAGTTGGAACGGATTTGAACAACCATGGGAAGACCCTTGGTCTTAAACAAGTCACACCGGACACGGGTTGAAGAGGGCGTGTACTTTCAAGGAACGACTGTGTAGGAATTCCAAGATTGCACAGAATCATACACGGCTAGACATACGGCTAAAAGGCACGGCCATGTATGGAGACAAGCAAATCCACAGAAAGATACATGACCAGAAGTACACGGTCGTGTATGTGACCGGAATGTGCACAGAAAAGTACACGGCCAAAGTACACGGTTGTGTACACGACCGTATATCCCCTGTCGGCCAGCTTGTTCTATTTTCGTGTTTTTACACAACTTATCTAAGCTACGTCGTTTTAGACTTGTTTTTCACGAATTGTAACCCTAGTATAAAAGCTCCTAGAGTTTAGAACCACTTAGAATATACATCTTTGAACATTAAACACTTTTGAGTGGCACCTCTCTTGGTTCTTCAAGAACTAACTAGAACTTATCGGATTAATTTCCGTGGCGTTCATCTCGACTTATCAATCGGCCTTTCATCCCGATTGTGGCGTCTTCACATTATACCAAGGTTCTTGTCTCGCTTATAGACAATGGGTCGCGGTTTCCACTTTAGGTGTTTAGGCGTCTTAGGCAACGAATTCCGAACGTATTGGTATTGGGTTTCGTCAGGGGTTGGCGTGGTTCGTATCAAATCTCACTTCCTTAAAGAACAAATTAGCAATATGGCAAGCATCATCTGTTTTGTGTCAAGGAATGAAATGTGCCATCTTAGAAAACCTATCTACGACTACAAAAATAGAGTCTCGACCATACTTAGACTTGGGTAATCCTAACACAAAATCCATGGAAATATCCACCCAAGGCTCATGAGGAATGGGAAGTGGGGTATAAAGTCCATGAGGTTGGATTCTAGATTTTGCTTGCTTACAATTGACACATCGCTCACAAATCCTCTCAACATCTCGTTTCATGTGAGGCCAATAGAAGTGTTCCTGCAAAACCCCTAAAGTTTTAGCTACTCCAAAATGCCCCATTAAACCTCCTCCATGAGACTCCCTTACTAATAACTTTCTTAAAGAATAATTGGGAATGCAAAGTTTATTTTCCCTAAACAAGAATCCCTCATGATTATAAAATTTACGATGACCACTCTTCTCACAACGAACATACTCTTCACAAAATTCTCGATCAGTAGCATACAATTCTTTAATATGCTTAAAACCAAGCAGTCTAGAACTAAGAGTAGAAATAAGAACATACTTTCGAGAAAGTGCATCAGCAACAACATTTTCTAGCAAACTGGCGCAAGTTAGTTTACGAAGTTGGGACGGAATTGCCAAAATCCGATGCAAATGCATCAAACTAGCACACAGTACACGAATGAGGGCAAATTTATTAAGTTAAAGCAATTCACAGAAATTTGGGAAGACACGCTCAAATTGTACTCATTAGGGAAAAATATAGAAATCATTGCAAATTAGTTAAAATCGTGGTTAATAGCAATACTTTTCGCCATTCTAATGAAATTTTGGATATTGTAGCAAACTCGTGTGAATTTACCAAGTTTGGCAATACTTCACAAATTAAGCGGGGTTTTGCAAACTGATGCAAGTTTGTGAAGTTGGGATGGATTTGCCAAAATTCAATACAAAAACTTAAAGCTAGCACTAATGGCACGAATGATGGCAATTTTACTCAAGCTAGAGCAAATCGAACAAATTTGGACAACAGACTCAAATTCCACTCACTAGGAAAAACTCTAGAAACCTTTGCACATTTTCCAAAATTGTGGCAAAGAGCAATAATTTTGGCCGTTCTAATGAGATTTTGGGCACTGTAGCGAGCTTGAGAGAATTTACCGAGTTTTAGCCTTATGTCACCAATTAAACAGGGTTCTAACGAACCGGTGCAGGTTTACGAAGTTAGGATGGATTTGTCAAAATTCAATGAAAATGCTTCGAGTTAGCGCCAATTACACGAATGACGGCAATTGTATTCATGTTCGAACAAATTAAACAAATTCGGAAAACATACGCACATTGAGGTATATTGCATTCATTGGGGAAAACTATAGAACCATTGCAAATTTGTTGATGTTGTGGTGAATAGAATTAATTTTAGCCATTGCAATGTAACTTTAGACAACGTAGCAAACTCGTGCGAGTTTACCAAGTTTCGCCATATTTCACAAATGAAGCTCGGTTCCACAAACCGACACGAGTTTATGAAGTTTGGATGGAATTACTAAAATCCAATGCAAATGCATCCAACAAGCACACAGTACACGAATGTGGGAAAATATATTAAGTTGAAGCAAATCACACAAATTTGGGAAGATACGCTCAAATTGCACTCATTAGGGAAAACACTAGAAAGCTTTGCAAATTAGGTAAAATTGTGGCTAATAGCAATGGTTTTAGCCATTCTAACAAGATATTGTAGCAAACTCGTGCGAATTTACCAAGTTCAGCAGTAGTTCACAAATTAAGCGGGGTTTTGCAAACCGGTGCAGGCTTACGAAGTTGGGATAGATTTGCCAAAATTCAAGGGAACAGAGAACCTGGTTGTTTAGAGTTTAAAAAAAAAGTTGCTGAATATTGAGTGAGTTTCAGTTATTGTTCTAGTTTGTTTGTTAGTTGTTCCAGTGAATTATTTTCCTATCAAATTCGTTCATTTTCCATATCGGTCATTGAGTTTGTCGTCTTTAGTTGTTAAATTTCTACGTTGTCACATTGATTTATCCTAGTGGTTTATTTGAAGAAAATTTGTTGATTCAATTGTAGAACAAGGGCTTGTAAAGGAAAAGTAGAGTGTGAGATTAAATCATGAGAAATCTTAAAATTTGTGTTACACACGAGTGAATTTTCATCTTTGAGTGTAAACATGTGAGGGAGTAAATTGTGAGGCCTTGTTATATTATTATTACTAACATTCTTTGTTGTAGCAAACATGTTTGGTCAAAGTTTTCCTGACAAGGAGAAGGGAGTAGGAGATAATGAGTTGATGTTTAATGCGCTACTGAGTGAGATGAGAAAAATGATGAGGGCTGAGTTGGAGCCAGTCCATCAAAGGATAGATAGGATGGAGCAAAGTTGGGAGCCCATGGGTGGCACTACAGTGGGTCGAAGATCTAAGAGGCTTCCGAGGAGGGGAGTGAGAATGGAATTAGAAGAAGATACTGAAGTGGGAGAGTATAATTTTGTGATGGGGAGAGAAAATACCCAAAGGAGAGATAGTAATTTGGGTAGTATAAAGATAAAAATACCTTCCTTTCAAGGAAAGAATGATCCAGAATTATACTTAAAGTGGGAGTGAAAGGTTGATCACATATTTGTGTGTCATAATTATTCAAAGGATAAGAAGATTAAACTTACAGTAGTCGAATTCATTGACTATGCGAGTGTATGGTGGGATCAACTGGTTCGAAATAGAAGATAATATAGGGAGAGACCTGTCGGCACATGGGATAAGATGAAAACAATCATGCAGAAGAGGTACATTCCTACTCATTATTTTAGGGATTTACATAGGAAACTGCAAAGCTTGACACAAAGGTCCAGAAGTGTAGAGGATTACTTTAAAGAGATGGAAATGGCCATGATTAGAGCTAAAGTAGAAGAGGATGATGAAGCTACAATGGCTAGGTTTATTAATGGATTGAATAAGGAGATCACTGATATCATTGATCTACAACATTATGTAGATATTGTGGAATTGTTGCATAAGGCGATCAAGATTGAGAAGCAGTTGAAGGCAAAGAGTACATCAAGGTATAATCCAACTTCAAGTTCTTCCAAGTATAATTCAACTTCTAGTGCTTCATAGAAGTCGAATTGGAAGAATAATAAATGACGCGAACCCTAGATATTGATCTAAGACCCAACGATCAATAGAGGATTCAAAACCCAAGAATCAAAATTGAATCAAGTATTGTGCATAACTCGACCCCAATCGAACCCGCCAATTAGAACCTAAGCTATCAGGATCGATTTCTCCAAGCTTTTAAGATGAAGAAACCTAAGGTAGTTCTATTACCAAAACTAAAGGAAGAGAGAATTCTCTCAAATGATTTTCATTCAACATTTGATAATGACCTTTCAAATGTCCTACCAAAGGAGTTTATAATGGTCATAAATTATAAGTTGTATGTGACCTTTCAAATGTCCTACCATGGAGTTTATAATGATCATAAATTATAAGCTGGTGACTTAAATACATCCAGGGCTGGCTTTGAAATGAAAAGATAAAAACAACGTTAAGGTCGTCTATCCATTGCTGATGTCCTCTGCTTCGTCCCCACTTTGATATATGATATTCATGAGCTTAGGACTTGTGTTAGAGTTATGTCGAATCACCTCTTGCTCCTGAAGTTCCATAATCAATCTTTGCAATGCCTCCTTCATTCGCTTGGTCCGTGATCGTGTCATAGGACCCCCGATACCTGGTAAAGGATCATTGGCTTTGACTAGCTCCCGAATGTTGGATGCGTCTTGATCTCTATCATTCCCCCCTTCCTCAGAAGGATTCATCCTCGAATCACCTGCATCATATAACGAAAGATCAGAAACATTAAAAGTAGCTCTGATACCAAATGATGCGAACCTTAGATATTGATCTAAGACCCGATGATCAATAGAGGATTCAAAACCCAAGAATCGAAATTGAATCAAGTATTGTGTATAACTCGACCCCTATCGAATCCGCCGATTAGAACCTAAGCTATTAAGATCAATTTCTCCAAGCATTTAAGATGAAGAAACTTAAGGTTGTTCTATTACCAGAACTAAAGGAAGAGAGAATTCTCTCAAATGATTTTCATTCAACATCTGATAATGACCTTTCAAATGTCCTATTAAAGGAGTTTATAATGGTCATAAATTATAAGTTGGAAGTGACCTTTCAAATGTCCTACCAAGGAGTTTATATTGGTCATAAATTATAAGATGGCGGCTTAAATACATCCAAAGCCGACTTTAAAATGAAAAGACAAAAACAATGTTAAAGAGAGTGGTAAAAAATACACTTGTGAGCCATGAGAGGAAAGAATTAGAGGGAAACACGAGTGAAATTGGTGAGGCGAGTGAGATTGAAAGTACCTTGAAGGCAAAACAGCACTTACTTGTACCGATGCACAAGGATGTTTATTTTTCCACTGACCATCTTAACCCTTCTTTGCTTACAATCATTGTTTCTCTTTTGCAGGAATTTGCTAACTTGTTCCCTGAGGAAATACCTAGTGGATTACCTCCATTGAGAGGTATTGAGCATCAAATCGACTTCGTTCTAAGTGCCTCAATTCCAAATAGACGAGCAATAAGAGCAAATCCAAAGGAGACAAAGTAGATTTAGAGGCAAGTGGATGAGCTGGTAAAAGGGGGATTTGTGAGACAGAGCCTTAGCCCATATTTGGTCCTTGTTATTCTTGTTCCAAAGAAGGATGGATCATGGCATATGTGCGTGGATTGCCGAGCCATCAACAAAATTACAGTTAAGTACTGATGATAAATCTATTTTAACTCTTATAATTGGAGATGATTAAGTCAATTTTTGAGATAATTGGGCGTGAAAATATAAGATTATGATGCTTAATTGATTTATATTTCATGTTCAGGTGTGGAAAAGGATGATTTGATGAAAAGTATTTAAATTCAAGACGAATTGGAGATAAAAGCAAGTAAAAAGGGAATGCTTTGAAGTTAAAGGAAGTCACACAGTTTTACAAACGGCCGTGTGAAGGAATCAGGAGATTACACGGTTCGGATACACACTTGTGTATCAGACCGTGTATCAGCGTGGAAGAAGAGTTTTCAGGACAGACCAGTACACGGTTGGAATACACACCCGTGTAAGCCAACCGTGCATAGTAACACATTGAAGAGGACACACGGTTGAGTTACACACCCGTGTAATCAACTGTGTACGAAGAACAAAGAAGACAGAGATATACACAGCTATTACAAACGGCCGTGTGGGATATACACGCCCAGAGTTCACAGACTCAGGTTAGTTTTCCCTTTACTGTCATCATCAATATATTAGTGAATGTTGGTTTTGCAGTTGAGATTTTAACAAAGAGGGTACGACATGGTCTAAGCCACACCTATGTGTATGAGCATTTGTAAAAGGTGTTTCGTTCCAGGGGATGACACGGGTAAAGGCACGGCCAAGTTACAAGCCGTGCCACAAGGTAAGATTTTTCCAAATTCCTTTATATAAGAGCAGTGCCTGGCACGGCTTAGAACACGCCCAGTTTTGAAACCGTGTCAATAGCCCTTAAGGTTCGCAATTGTCATCTATAAGACGCTTTTCCCTACACTTATCTCCTCATTCAGACATTATTTCTCCCTGCATCTTCGTTTTTCTTTTTTTTTTTGCTCCCACTGGGTGAAGGACATCATTCATCAATCTTTAGAGATTTCTTGAGTGTGGTGCATCCAAGATGCCTAGGACTAAAACGGTGGCACGTAAGAATGCTCAACCTCGTTCAGCTGGGGGGTCGTCTAGAGCTTCGAGACGCTATCCTCCTAACTTGAGGAGGGAGGATGAAGCTATGTATGATACGGTGCGAGAACGGAAGCTATTCATGCCTAATGTGGTAATCGATCGGGAAGTTCTCGCTCGGTATAGGTTAGCGGAAAAATTTGGTCAATTCTTGAATGATCCAACTTGGAGAGCACTTCTTAGCATTGAGGAGGACGTTTATGCTTCGCTGAGCTATGACTTTGTCGCCACATTCAAGCTTAGTTTCGACCGTTATACCTAGCTTGATAACGTGGTCTCCTTCTACTGCCAAAGGAGTTACCACCGTGTTGAAATGAGAGAATTTATCAAGTGTCTGGGTATTTATGACAATGAGTTTATCGACTTCGATGAGTTCTCTCAGCTTCCAAATGCTTTTCCCAAAGGCTTATTACAGTATAGAGTGGAGAACAATATGGGAGATGGCGAGTATGATCCATCTAAATCTAAGGGAAGCCATTTATAGGATCCTGCCGTGTGTGTGCTTCATTACATTTTAGCCCAGTCAACCACTGGTAGAGGTGATTCTTAGGGGATTATGAATGCTTCGGACTTGTACCAGCTGTGGAGTATGATCACTGGTACCCGAGTCAATGTTAGATTAGCAGCTGTTTGGTGTTTGAAAAAACAGTGCGATCTAGGGCATCACAAGGTTTTTGTTGGCTCCTAGATTACCCGTATTCTGAAGAACTATGGTGTCTTCCCAACACGGGTTCCAAGGGACAGTTGTGGATGGAGTACCTCTCTCCTTGAGAGTGTTTTGCGAAGGTGGCGGTTTCGTATACTAGATGCATCTAACGAACAACAAGAGTAGGAGATAGAACCCGAGCAGGATGAGGAGCAAGAGCAAGCTTGAGAGCAGGCCGGACCAAACCAGGAGCTGGCGGATTTTGTCAAGAGATTGACTGCGGATGTGGAAGAAATTAAGAGAGAACAAGCCAAGTAGTCAAAGTGGGTGAAGAGCCTGAAGAGTTATTTGGTCACGTGTTTATCCCGTATTGGTGAGAAATTGGGGGTAGATCTTCCCCCATGTGGTGGCTCTAGTGGTGAGGATGTTGTATCACAAGCTACTCGGGTTGTTTCTGGAGGAGATCGTCACTCGAGCGGTGCATATGATCCCGGTTTTCATTTTAGAGAATCCACGGGTGCAACATTTATGGCACGACATGAAAGTCCAGCAGTTGCTACTGCTGAAGCGAGCAATCAGCAGGATACTGAGGTGACTGGATCTGATTCTCCTCGCCGATCAGGCATTGTACCGTTGCCATTTGATGATGACTTCAATAGCTGATCTCGCGGGTGGATAGATGGAAGTTGGACCCGGGAGATTTGGACCGTTGTGCAGAGCAGCCGTTTTACTTTTGTTTTTACTGTCCTAATTTGTTTAATTCTGGAAGACTGACCAACCACTAATGCTTGAAATAGAAAATGCTTATGATAGTTAGCTTTATTTTCAGTCGATTATTAGTTTCTTTTGTTTTGTTTTTGTTTTTTTTTGTGAGATACAGGCTTTCAAAGTGAAGTAAACTTACTAGTGAGTTTAGTATGCTCTTCTTTTTGCTCAGTAGGTGAGTTATGTAACTTGGAGTGAAGGAGTAAATGATACTCGTAACTTGGTGATTCCTTTTTGAAGAAGTTTCTGAAAAAAAAAATTTGGGAGTAATTAAAGAATATAATAATATATAAATAGTTCAGAAGTGGACCTCATAGACTCGAGTAATTAAGCCTGTGAGATGCCTTTTTAGGGAATAACATCTATTGACTCGGGTGACGAACTTGGGATCAATGGTTGAAAGCTCGCTACAAGGGTCGTGAGAAAAGTCTGAGAAAACTGAACTTAAAGGAGCTTATATGAATGATAGTTGATTGATTGAGATGGTAGAGGTTCGAAGGGGTATCTTTAAAACCTAGTAGCCTAAGACCACCTGGTCTGGGACTTATTGACCAAGGAAACCGTCTCAACTAATTAATTAATTAATTAAATGAGTTAATTGGACTCGAACAAGTAAATCCTAGGGACGCCCTCTACACTGAGGGAATAACGTCTGTTAACTCGAGTGATGAACTCGGGATTATCGATCGAAAGTTCCTTACATGGGTTGGTTAACTTAGTTAAGTGCTTTAATGGTAAACTCCCAAGATTATCTTAAGAATTGGATGAAATTGAAAAGGAAGAGCTAGGGGACAAGTGGATACAACATGCCTTTAGCCCCGGTTGTGTTGCTTACAACAGTGGTTAAAAGGATTGTATACTTTATTTTACTAGTCTCGAGCTTGTGGCAATTTTGACGTCGGGAATTTTAGTTTAAATGATAAGGGTAATAGTTTAATTTACTTGGATTAGCTTTGGGAATTTTAGTATCTGTATTTTGTATACAACTAACGGTAAGATTGAGTAAAGATTATCAATGATTGAGGTGTAACATGAACTCGATGATGCTGAAATATCTTCTCGATTATTGGAACTTATGAGAACTTGTCCTTTGGGTTTCCTTTAATCCATGTTTTCTTGAGGACAAGTAAAAGCTTAAGTGTGGGGAAATTTGATAAGAGTAAATTAAACCTTATAAATCATGGGCGTTAATGATGAATTTGTGTAGTCTTTTGAATAAAATCAATGTGGAGTCAGTACTTAACAGGTAAATATATCAGTTTCAGGGTATAATACCAAAAAGAAGATGAAAGATAACAAAAGAAGCATGATTAAAGCTTAAAAGATCAAGTTAAAGCTACTCAGGGACAGCATAGGGAAAGCCACACCCGTATCATGAACCGTGTGCACACCTGATGTACGATCTGACCGTTCTAACAAGTTAAACCCTATACTCAATCTTAGCTTACGATCAGTTCTCAGGCAAGTATACCTATCAATTAGCAGTATAGCGTAAGAGTACAGGTATCGATCCCACGAAGACTTATAAGTATTAGTAGTAACGATTATCCTACTATTTAACTTCTCACTATTGATGATCTCAATTATCCTAATTATTGTTTAAATCTGAAAGAAACGAATAAAATGAACAAAGTAAATATATTCAAACACTCCCTTAATTAATTCGATGATCTAAACATACCCTACCCAAGATCCACCCCTAATTCTCATGTAACTTTTATTCAATTCCAAACTTTCCAATGATTAATACCCAATCTCTGATCTGCAGAGTTTCTTACACTAGATTAGGGTCTTTCTCAAGATCAATAATCTCTAATCCTAATTAAGTCAATTAAGATCTCTCTTTAATTAACATAATTAAGATTGCAATAAAATCCTAGGACTCTCAATTGAACTAGACCACAATGACCTCGTTCAATACAGAAAACCTCCTATAACCTATCTCTAGGATTACAAAGGGTCTTTTTATTCATGCTAGATCTACTCAATTAAACGATTTCTCAATCTTAATAATAGAGATCTAATCCCATCCTAATATTGCGCACATATCAAGATGAACAAACTATGATTGCAACATGAATAAACTCAAAGATTAGAATTAATTATTGAACATCAACAATTCTATTACATGACGATCAGGGGTTTCTCAAGGGACCAGGTATGAAACAATTAGCTACTCATGAATCTAATAAAAAGAACAAAATAGAAAATAATTGAATCCATAAGGAAAATTCAAACACGAAATATCTTGGCTTCAAATCCGAAAACTATTCTGGCAACAACTTCTCTTCTCTAGGGTTTCTCTTGTGCTGCCCCCTTTCCTAGCATCTTCAGTTGGAAAGATACGACTGTATCTTTCCTTTTCTAAGTGAATCTCGACAAGTGAATAAGAGTCACCTGACACGCCCAACAACACGGCCAGATTTCAAACCGTGTCTCCCTCTGGTTGATAATCTGTAATTCCTCATTCTTGTTCAGTGTTTGGCACGGCTAGAAATACGGCTAGATTATAAACCGTGCCAAGTTCTGGAGCTTTCCATGTCTTCGCAGCGTCTGCCGCGGATTCAAGCACACCCATATCACAAGTCGTGCTTCCTTTCCAAGTGACAACTTTCATCTCCAGGTGTGCCCATGATTCATGACACGGGCGCGACTTTCCCTGTGTTGTCCATAAGTAGCTTTAACTTGATCTTTTAAGCTTCAATCATGCTCCTTTTGTTATCTTTCTCCTTCTCTTTGGTATTATACCCTGAAACTAATATATTTATCTGTTAAGTACCGAATCCGCATTGATTTTATTCAAAAACCTACACAAATTCATCATTAACGCCCATGATTTACAAGGGTTAATTTACTCTTATCAAATTTCCCCACACTTAAGCTTTTGCTTGTCCTCAAGCAAATACGGATTACAGAAAACCCAAAGGACAAGTTCTCATAAGTTCCAGTAATCGAGAAGAAATTTCAGCATCATCGATTTCATGCTACACCTCAATCATTGATAATCTTTACTCAATCTTACCATTAGTTGTATACAAAATACAAATACTAAAATTCCCAAAGCTAATCCAAGTAAATTAAACTATTACCCTTATCATTTAAACTAAAATTCCCAAAGTCAAAATTGCCACAAGATCGAGACTAGTAAAATAAAGTATACAATCCTTTTAACCACGGTTGTAAGCAACACAACAGGGACTAAAGGCATGTTGTATCCACTTGTCCCCTAGCTCTTCCTTTTCTGTTTCATCCAATTCTTAAGTTAATTTTGGGAGTTTACCATTAAAGAACTTAACTAAGTTAACCGACCAATGTAACAAACTTTCGATCGATAATCCCGAGTTCATCACTCGAGTTAACAGACGTTATTCCCTCAGCGTAGAAGGCGTCCCTAGGATTTACTTGTTTGAGTCCAATTAACTCATTTAATTAATTAATTAATTAATTAAGATGGTTTCCTTGGTCAGTAAGTCCCAGACCAGGTGATCTTAGGCTACTAGGTTTTAAAAGTACCCCTTCGAACCTCTACCATCTCAATCAATTAACTATCATTCATGGAAGCTCTTTTAAGTTTAGTTTTCTCAAACTTTTCTCATGACCCTTGTAGCGAGCTTTTAGCCATTGATCCCAAGTTCGTCATCCGAGTCAATAGATGTTATTCCTTAAACAGGCATCTCTCAGGCTTAATTACTCGAGTCTATGAGG
The DNA here is from genome assembly GCA_037954665.1 of Laguncularia racemosa. Taxonomy (NCBI): domain Eukaryota; kingdom Viridiplantae; phylum Streptophyta; class Magnoliopsida; order Myrtales; family Combretaceae; genus Laguncularia; species Laguncularia racemosa. The sequence goes on from JBBMOL010000557.1 coordinate 90,405, forward strand.
CCCACTTCTGAACTATTTACATATTAATATATTCTTCCATTACTCCCATTTTTTTTTTTTTTACACTTCTTCGAAAAGGAATCACCAAGTTACAAGTATCATTTACTCCTTCACTCCAAGTTATATAGCTTACCTACTGAGCAAAAAGAAGAGCATACTAAACTCACTAGTGACCTTAATCCAATCTCACTTCCCAAAAGTAAAGGTTAAATAACAAGTAAGTTTACTTCACTTGGATTTCATCTTGTAATTTTAGCAACGTATCTCTAATACATAATAAGAGAATAAAAATTGTTAAAGATTTTCCACGGGGGTATAAACAAATCTTAGCAGTCCTTGATTGTCAAAAGTCATCATCGATTATACCTTAATTAAGAGGAAATTACATTTTTTATTGCACAACCCTTGTATCCTAGTTTCGTTTTCCTAACCCCTTTCCCCACACTTATAATAGACATTGTCCCCAATGTCCTCATGAAATGCATAAAGGGAAGCAAAGAATAAAAGAAAAAAGAAAACAAAAGGAAAACGAAAAACTTCCCTGAATTCTCTTACAACGCGAATCTTTAACAGAAAGTCAAGCAACGCACAAGTAGAGTCATGAGAACCCTTGCTAAACGTAACGGGTTAATGTACTTTGAAAGCCTATATCTCACAAAAAGAAAAAACAAAAAAGAAAAAAGAAAGTAATAATCGACTGAAAATAAAGCTAACTATCATCAGCATTTTCTATTTCAAACATTAGTGGTTGGTCAGTCTTCCAGAATTAAACAAATTAGGATAGTAAAAATAGAAGTAAAACAGCTGTTCTGCACAACGGTCCAAATCTCCCGGGTCCAACTTCCATCTATCCACTCGCGAGATCAGCTACTGAAGTCATCATCAGAAGGCAACAGTACAGTGCCTAATCGGCGAGGAGAATCAGATCCAATCACCTTAGTATCCTGCTGATTGCTCGCTTCGGCAGTAGCAACTGCGAGACTTTCATGTTGTGCCATGAAAGCTACACCCGAGGATTCTCCAAAATGAAAACTGGGATCATATGCACCGCTCGAGTGACGATCTCCTCCAGAAACAACCCGAGTAGCTTGTGATGCTCATCCTCATCGCTAGAGCCACCACATGAGGGAAGATCTACCCCCAATTTCTCACCAATACGGGATAAACACGTGACCAAATAACTCTTCAGGCCCTTCACCCGCTTTGACTGCCTGGCTTGTTCTCTCTTAATTTCTTCCAAATCCGCAGTTAATCTCTTCACAGAATCTGCTAGCTCCTGGTTTGGTCTGGCTTGCTCTTGCTCTTCATCCTGCTCGGGTTCTATCTCCGGCTCTTGTTGTTCGTTAGATGCATCCAGTATGCGAAACCTTCACCTCCGCAAAACACTCTCGGGGATAGAGGTACTCCTTCCACAACTGTCCCTAGGAACCCGTGTTGGAAAGACACATAATTTTTCAAAATACGGGTAATCCAGGAGCCGACAAAAACCTTGTGATGCCCCAGATTGCACTGTTTTTTCAAACACCAAACAACTGCTAATCCAACATTAACCCGAGTACCTATGATCATACTCCATAGCTGGTACAGGTCCGAAGCATTCACAACCCCCTGAGAATCACCTCTACCAGTGGTTGAACGGGCTAGAATGTAATGAAGTACACGCACGGCAGGATCCCTTAAATGGCTTCCCTTAGATTTGGAGGGATCATATCCACCATCTCCCATACTATTCCACACTCTATACTGCAGTAAGCCCCTAGGAAAGGCATCTAGAAGTTGAGAGAATTCATTGGAGTCGATAAACTCATTGTCATAAATAGCCAAGCACTTGATGAAGTCTCTCATTTCAACACGGTGGTAACTCCCTTGGCAGTAGAAGGAGACCACGTCATTAAGCTGGGTATGCCGGCCAAAACTAAGCTTGAATGTGGCGACGAAATCATAGGTCAGTGAAGAATACATGTCCTCCTCAATGCTCAGAAGTGCTCTCCAAGCTGGATCGTTCAAGAATTGATCAAATTGTTCCACTAACCCATACCGAGCCAGCACTTCCCAATTGATTACCATATTACGCGTGAATACCTTCCGTTCTCGCACCGTGTCATACTTAGCTTCATCCTCCCTCCTCAAGTTAAGAGGATAGCGTCTCGAAGTCCTAGAGGAACCCCCAGTTGAACGAGGTTGAGCATTCTTACGTGCCACCATTTTAGTCTTAGGCATCTTGAATACACCATGCTTAAGAAATCTCTAAAGATTGATGAATGATGTTCTTCACCTAGTGGAAACAACAGAGAGGAAAGAAAAAAAAAAACGAAGATGCGGAGAGAAGTAATGTGGGAATGAGGAGAGAAGTGTAGTGCAAGGCATCTTATTTATGAAAATCGCGAACCCTAAGGGCTATTGACGACACGGTCTAAAAACTGGGCGTGTTATAAGCCGTGTCATGCACTGCTCCTGTATAAAAGAACTTGGAAAAATCTTACCTTGTGGTACGGCTTGTAACTTGGCCGTGCCGGTACCCGTGTCATCCCCTGGAATGAAACACCTTTCACAAATGCCCGTACACTTAGGTGTGGCTTAGACCATGTCGTACCCTCTTTGTTAAAATCTTACCTGCGAAACCACCACTCACAAATGTATTGATGATGACAGTAAAAAGGAAAAACTAACCTAGTAGATGCATGGGTTGCCTCCCAGCCAGCGCTTTTGTTTAACGTCGTTGGTTGGACCTGAGGAATAGAAAAAGGCCAGTTATGGATTTGAATAAGGGTCAGCTCCGCTCTTTCTTCAAAGACCCTCTTATCTCCTAAGTAATGTTTAAGTCTCTGTCCATTGACCTTGAAAATACCCTTTTTAGGGTGTTCTAACTCCACCGTGCCATAAGGGAAAATGTTCTTTACCCGAAAAGGACCTGACCATTTTGATTTGAGTTTCCCAGGAAAAAGTTTTAACCTGGAGTTGAATAGCAATACCATATCTCCTTCCTCAAATTGCTTGTGCTGGCGTAACCTTGCGTCATGATATGCTTTGGCTCTCTCCTTGTAGAAACTAACGTTGTCATAGGCCATAAGTCTTAACTCATCAAGCTCATTAATCTGCCTTTTCTTGTGAGCTCCTGACTTGTTGAGATTGAGGTTGATAGTCTTGATTGCCCAGAACGTTCGATGTTGAATCTCAACTGGTAAGTGACACACTTTCCCATATACTAACCGGAAAGGAGTTGTATCAAGTGGTGTTTTGTAGGCCGTCCTATAAGCCCATAACGCATCGTCTAACCTGTCTGCCCAATCTCGCCCATGCTGGAGAGTTGATCTCATTAAGATGCACTTTAGCTCTCTATTTGTCAACTATACTTGCCCACTTGTCTGTGGATGATAAGGAGTGGTGAGACGGTGAGTCACTCCATATCTTTTTAAGACTTTTTCAATTTGAGAGTTGCAAAAATGTGTACCCCGATCACTAATTAGTGCTCGAGGCACCTCAAAACGGCAAAAGAGCTTCTTGAGGAACTTGACAACCACCTTAGCGTCATTTGTTGGTAGAGCTTGTGCTTCAGCCCACTTAGACACATAATCCACTGCGACCAATATATATTTGCTTCCATATAAAGGAGGAAATGGCCCCATAAAATCAATACCCCATTCATCAAACACCTCGCACTCTAGAATATAGTGCTGTGGCATTTCGTCCCTCCTTGAAATGTTGCCATCTCTCTAGCATCGATCGCACTGAGCTACAAAACTTTGGGCATCCTTGAATACTGACGGCTAATAAAAACCAGCTTCTAGCACTTTGTGGGCTATCCTATTGGTACCATGGTGTCTTCCAGTGGGTCCACTATGGCAATGGTTCAAGATCTCCCATCCTTCCTCATGTGAGACAGAATGCCTGATCATTTGGTCTGAGCAATACCTGAACAAGTAGGGGTCTTCCCAATAGTAATACTTCAGGTCAGTAAAGAACTTCTTTTTCTGTTGCTTTGACATGTCCTGTGGAAGGACCCTAGCCACTAGATAGTTGACCATGTCTGCAAACCATGGGGACTCTGAACTGCTAACTTTGTTGACGGAATACAAATTCTCCTCAGGAAATCTATCGTTAATATTTTCTTCCTTCAACTGCTCCACACATAGGTTCTCCAATCGAGATAGATGATCCGCTGCGAGGTTTTCTGCTCCCTTCTTGTCTCTGATGTCAAGGTTAAATTCTTGCAATAAGAGTATCCACCTAATGAGGTGGGGTTTTGCATCCGTCTTGGTCATTAAATATGATGGGAAAAATTCTGGCACTGTCAACCTTTTCAGAACCCAATCTGGATGATTGACCAAATTGCTCATCTTTTATCTTATGTTTTTATTTCTAATAAACTTTGAGAATAATCTTACAGGTACAATTATATATCTCCATGGGATGCCAAAATGTCCTACAACTTCAGTTGGACACAAGACATTTTTCTGGGTAACAATCAAAGGCCCGCTGCGATTGTTCTCTATTCTGAGGCATTGGATCATGAAGATTTATGTTATTTTGTATCTTGTAAATGTTTATTGAACTATTTTGGTTGTATTTTGGTTTTGGGACACTTTTATTTCCATGTAACTTTCATTTAGGGTTAGCCACCTTAAAAGTGGCAAACTTGTAATTTTGAGCACTTTTTAACCCTAGAAGTAGCAAGTATAATACTTGCTTAAGAGAGGGTTTAGGGAGCTTATTTTTGCAGAACATACACTCTCTTTTCACGTGTGAATTAGGGTTCATACCTTGGTTCCAACTCTTATCAATTTCAATTCCAAGACTTGAAATTGTGGCGAGTGCAACAATTGGAATTTGTGAGTCATATCAATTCCTACTTGTTGTGATTTCTTTTCCTCTCTAGTGTGTTGTATCTAGGGTTGATTAGAGATAGTTCTTGGTCAGATTTACATCTTATTGTACACGAATTCATTTGATTATTTGAAAGAATTATCAAGTTGATTCAATTCATCATTAAGGATTTCTTTGCTAGCGTGAATTTCACCATTTAGAAAAGGGATCTTCCTTCACGGTTTTCTCTGTCAAATTGAGGCTTAATTTTTCAGAAAAACACTTCACATTTTCGTGAGAGGGCTTAGGGTTTCCTAAATCCAAAATTCTCTTATCAATTTCAATCCCAAGAAGTTGGAATTGTGGCGAGAGCAACAAGGAGAAATCGTGAGTAATATCGATTCATCTTTGTTGTTGTTCATTTCTTCTCTAGTGAGTCATATCTAGGGTAGATTTGAATCTTTCTTGGACTTATTGGTTATTGTAATTTGTGGACATCAATCTTGTAAGATTGATTGTTCTTTTAGTTATTGAACTCACTATCATTTTTAGTGCATTTGGCGTGAATTTGGTATTGAAAGGGGAAGTGGAATTCACGGTTTGTGTTGCTTCATTTTGATCTGATTTCCACGTGATTCTCAAGCCTTTATTGTGGTTATTTGGTTAAATTATCATTAGAGATTACAATTATATCATTTGAACAACCATTTCCATCAAATTCTACAAGTTGTTCACGTGAAATTTCTTACTAGGTGAACCGGTTTGCGTTTTGTGAATTGAGGAGTTTTCCTTGATTCTTTGATTGTGCTTAAGCTTGGAATTAGGCACATCATCTTTTTGGTATCAGAGCTCTTGTTGAGAGAAGGGAATTGGTTGTATTAATTTCGTGGAAGTGATCAACAATTAGGGTTGATCAAGTGGAAAAAAAAAAACGCAATTGTGTAGTTGTTGTTGTAGTTTGAGATTGTGAAATTGTTTTGGATTGGGATTTAATTTGCTGATTATTGGAGTTGATTTGGGAAGGTTATTAGATCACTTTGTGGATACTAATTCACATGGAAGAGCCGAAATACAAAGTGGAATTACCTTAGCAAATTGTTTGAATTGTGAAACTTACCAATTGTTGCCGTATAGCTTGTGGCGTGTGGAGTTGTGAAGATTGTTATTTGAATTCCCTTGTGTAATTCTGAATTTGTGAAGTTAAATTTACATATTACATTAAGTGTGGTTAGTAAGGAATTATTTGAATTCAAATCATATGCAATTAAGTTGTGGGAGTTAATGATTGCTATTTGAATTTGAATTCATTGTTACCAATTGAGGAAGGCTTGCAATAAGTGAAGTTATTTGAAATTCAAATTATAAGTTGCTGCCTATAGTGGGATTCGGAATTCATTTTGGAAAGCTACTTATTAATCTCTTGTCTTCATTATTTGCCATGGGAGTTGAAGATTACTTGTATTCATTGTTCACTTGGTTGTTGCCGTGGAAGTATTACATATTAATTGTAGTTGTTGCTTGTGTGTTGCCGTGGAGTAAACTTGTGGAAATTAATTTTGCTGCACCGTGTACTTGTGGCTTGTTGTGGAGGAGAGTATTACATGTGAGTTGCAATTATAAATTGTAACATTAAGTGGGTTTGTTGTTTGTCTTTTGTAGTTACCATTGTGTGAAGTTTAAGGAAGTATTGTAGTGGAAGTGTATATCCTTGAATCATATCATTTTGAGAAACAATATACAAGGATCTACAAATATGTCTAATGATAGTGTGAATGGGGGATTGGGTGAAGAAGCCAATAGCCAGGTTGGTGGAGGACATGGACGTAATGTAGCAGGCAGAAGAACTCTGGAGGAACAACTTCAGGAGCTTACTACTATGGTTGCTACACTAGCAACTAGAGTTGATAGGATGACTTTACCACAACCACCAGTGGTAAACCAACCGGCACCACCTCGAGTAGCTCCACAAAACCCTCATCGAAATAGAGTAGTGGAAGAGAGAGATGACAATTTTGGAGTTAACCTAAATCAGAATAGGGATTTCAGGCCACCTCGAGGTTTGGAATATGTGAAACTACAGATGCCATCCTATGATGGTAAGGGATCAGTAGATGAGCACCTGGACTGGGAGGATAAGGTCGAAGGTCTTTTCGAATGTTATGAGATTGACGACAATACCAGGGTCAGATTGGCTGCAGTTGAATTTGTAGGGTATGCTGCACTTTGGTGGAAGAATCTGATCATCAATAGGCGTCGGGATGGAGAGGCTGAGGTTCAAACCTGGAGGGATATGAAGAGGTTGTTAAGGAAGAGGTTCATTCCTGAGCACTACAAACAGGAGCTGTTTATGCGACTGCAAATTTTGAGGCAGGGGGAAAAACGGTGGATGATTATGTGCAGGAATTTGAGACCCTTATGATTAGGTGTGGGTCTGTTGAGCCTCCGGAACAAACTATAGCACGATTTGTCTCAGGTTTAAAATATGAGATAGCGTGTATTGTTGAGCTACAGCGCTACACCACACTTGATGAGGCTATTCAGTTGGCCTTAAAAGTAGAGAGACAGAGGAGGTCCAACTTCTTTAGGGCTCCTAGCAGCAGGCCCAATACTACTAATAGACCCATATCAGCCGACAGTCGATCAGGGGGAGTAAAGGCGGTTGGTGAGGGAGTCAAGACAGTGGACACTACTACCCCAACCATCATCAGGGAAAACTTACCCACTGGGAAGGTAAAGAGGTCATGGCACCAGAAACGAGGCAGACTGTTCCCGGATCTACTAGTAGGAAAGCACGCTAGATTAAATGTTTTAAATGCATGGGATTTAGGCATATGGCTGCACAGTGTCCAAATAAGAGGGTGATGACTATTATGGAAGACATTGGAGAGGATACTGAGGATGACCATGAACAGATTGAGCCTACAGATCTACTAACAGTATTGCAGGAATATTATGATGATCAGAATGCAAATGCACCTGAGGAGCATACTGGAGGAAAATATCTATCCCTCAATGTATTACGCAGGATTTTGTCCACATCTCCTGATGTCAGTGATATTCAGAGGGAGAACATATTTCATACCTCTTGCAGAATCAGAGGTAACCTTTGTGTACTCATCATTGATAGTGGTAGTTGCACAAATGTTATATCTGCTGCACTAGTAGACAAATTTCAACTGTCTACTATACCTCATCCTAGTCCTTATCATTTGCATTGGCTGGATAATAGAGGTAGTATGCATGTTACCCTTAGGGCAAAGGTTCCAGTGAGTGTCGGGTAGGATTATCATGATGAGATCCTTTGTGATATAGTTCCTATGCATGCATTCCATTTGCTGTTGGGTCGGCCCTGGTTGTATGATCGACGGGTGATACATGATGGGTTTAAAAATACCTACATGTTTAGCATGGGCGAGACACGCATAATCCTATTACCAATGACTCCATCTGAGGTCGAGAGTTTTCAGAAAGAGGTCAGGCAGCTGTCCACTACCATGGTTAGTCGGGGAAGCAGAACAACAGAGATCCTAGGGTTCAATTCCACAATTGATCCTTTAGATTTGACGGTAAATCTTTCAGAAGCCCGAGGAGATGATGGGAAAAATTCTGGCACTGTCAACCTTTTCAGAACCCAATCTGGATGATTGACCAAATTGCTCATCTTTTATCTTATGTTTTTATTTCTAATAAACTTTGAGAATAATCTTACAGGTACAATTATATATCTCCATGGGATGCCAAAATGTCCTACAACTTCAGTTGGACACAAGACATTTTTCTAGGTAACAATCAAAGGCCCGCTGCGATTGTTCTCTATTCTGAGGCATTGGATCATGAAGATTTATGTTATTTTGTATCTTGTAAATGTTTATTGAACTATTTTGGTTGTATTTTGGTTTTGGGACACTTTTATTTCCATGTAACTTTCATTTAGGGTTAGCCACCTTAAAAGTGGCAAACTTGTAATTTTGAGCACTTTTTAACCCTAGAAGTAGCAAGTATAAATACTTGCTTAAGAGAGGGTTTAGGGAGCTTATTTTTGCAGAACATACACTCTCTTTTCACGTGTGAATTAGGGTTCATACCTTGGTTCCAACTCTTATCAATTTCAATTCCAAGACTTGAAATTGTGGCGAGTGCAACAATTGGAATTTGTGAGTCATATCAATTCCTACTTGTTGTGATTTCTTTTCCTCTCTAGTGTGTTGTATCTAGGGTTGATTAGAGATAGTTCTTGGTCAGATTTACATCTTATTGTACACGAATTCATTTGATTATTTGAAAGAATTATCAAGTTGATTCAATTCATCATTAAGGATTTCTTTGCTAGCGTGAATTTCACCATTTAGAAAAGGGATCTTCCTTCACGGTTTTCTCTGTCAAATTGAGGCTTAATTTTTCAGAAAAACACTTCACATTTTCGTGAGAGGGCATAGGGTTTCCTAAATCCAAAATTCTCTTATCAATTTCAATCCCAAGAAGTTGGAATTGTGGCGAGAGCAACAAGGAGAAATCGTGGGTAATATCGATTCATCTTTGTTGTTGTTCATTTCTTCTCTAGTGAGTCATATCTAGGGTAGATTTGAATCTTTCTTGGACTTATTGGTTATTGTAATTTGTGGACATCAATCTTGTAAGATTGATTGTTCTTTTAGTTATTGAACTCACTATCATTTTTAGTGCATTTGGCGTGAATTTGGTATTGAAAGGGGAATGGAATTCACGGTTTGTGTTGCTTCATTTTGATCTGATTTCCACGTGATTCTCAAGCCTTTATTGTGGTTATTTGGTTAAATTATCATTAGAGATTACAATTATATCATTTGAACAACCATTTCCATCAAATTCTACAAGTTGTTCACGTGAAATTTCTTACTAGGTGAACCGGTTTGCGTTTTGTGAATTGAGGAGTTTTCCTTGATTCTTTGATTGTGCTTAAGCTTGGAATTAGGCACATCAAAATATCTCAATGCGGAGTGGTCAGTATACACTATCACCTTAGAAAGAACAAGATAAGATCGGAATTTGTCAATAGCGAACACTACTGCCAATAACTCCTTCTCAGTAGTGGTATAATTCTCTTGAGCACCAGTTAGAGTTTTGCTGGCATAGTATATCGGTTGGAAATACTTATCCTTTCTTTAACCCAGGACAGCTCCTACAGCATAGTCGCTAGCATCGCACATCAGTTTAAATGGTATGTTCCAATCTAGAGCCACCATGATAGGAGCTTCGGTCAGTTTCTCCTTCAGCGCCTCAAAGGCTTGGAGACATTCATCATTGAAATCAAAGGCGATGTTCTTCTCCAGCAACCTGGTGAGAGGACGAGCAATTTTGGTAAAATCCTTGATGAATCGTCTATAAAATCCAACATGTCCCAGAAAACTCCGAATAGCTTTAACCGAAGAGGGTGGGGGAAGTTTGGCTATAGTATCAACCTTGGTGTTGTCTACTTCAATCCCCTGCTGAGATATTTTGTGTCCCAAGACAATACCTTCAGTCACCATAAAGTGACACTTCTCCCAATTCAAAACTAAGTTAGTTTCTTCACAACGTATGAGCACCCTTTCCAAATTCTGTAGGCAAGAATCAAACGAATCCCCAAACACGGAAAAGTCATCCATGAATACTTCCATAATATCTTCAACCAGATCTTCGAAAATCGCTAACATGCACCGCTGAAAGGTAGCCGGTGCATTACATAATCTAAAGGGCATCCTCCTGTAAGCAAATGTGCCATAGGGACATGTGAAGGTAGTTTTCTCTTGATCTTCAGGGGCAATATGAATCTGGTAATATCCCGACATCCCATCTAGAAAACAGTAAAACATATGTCCAGCAGGCCTCTCCAACATCTGATCGACAAAAGGTAAAGGAAAATGGTCCTTGCGAGTGGCTTCATTTAATTTGCGATAGTCAATGCAGACTCGCCATCCCGTCACCGTCCTCATTGGTATGAGCTCATTATTCTCATTTGGGACCACCGTCATCCCCCCCTTCTTTGGCACCACCTAGACGGGGCTTACCCATGAACTATCAGAAATGGGATAAATTAGCCCAGCATCTAACAATTTGATTACCTCTTTCTTAATGACTTCTTTCATGTTTGGATTAAGTCGTCTTTGAGCTTGCACCACTGGTTTGAAATTATCTTCCATCAGGATTTTGTGTGTGTAAAAAGATGGACTAACCCCTTGGATATCCGCGATTTTCCATGTCAAGGCACGCTTATGCTCCTTCAAGATCTTCAAGAGCTTTTCCTTCTGAACAATGGTTAGCCCGGCTGCAATGATAACCGACAACTGAGAATCCTTCTCTATGAAAGCATACTCCAGATAGTCAGGGAGTTTCTTCAGCTCCAGAATTGGAGGATCTTCAATAGAGGGCTTCAATCTGGTAACATCTCCTACATCAATATTCTCCCTCTCTGTTTTTATCCCAAGTTCATCCTTGCCATCAAGATGAGTCAACATTTCTTGTATTGCACAATCTTCTGTCTCTTCAATATCTCATACTCTCAAACTCAACTCTAATGGATCCTTGCATAAGATATCTTCCACAACGGTATCAGTTAAATCAATTGCATAACAAGTATCATCAGAATTTACCGATTTCTTCATCACAGTTGGTATTTGTATCACTAACTCATCTCCCCCAATGCGCAGCACTAATCGACCCTCAACCACATCAATGATTGCTCGGGTTGTGGCTAAAAAGGGGCGTCCCATGATCAGAGGAACTTCAGTGTCAACATCCATGTCCAGGATCACAAAATCAACCGGGAAGATGAAAGTTTCTACTTTTACTAATACATCTTCAATAACCCCTCTAGGAAACTTCACTGATCGGTCTGCCAATTGAAGGCTCATTCGTGTGGGTTTTGGCTCCCCTAATCCCAGCTTTTGAAAGAGAGAATATGGCATCAAATTTATGCTAGCCCCCAGATCTTCTAATGCTTTTTCTACGGGTAACTTACCAATGAAACATGGTATGGTGAAACTCCCTGGATCTTTCAATTTCTTTGGAAACTTGTTTAGTAAAATCGCAGAACAACTCGCACCAATTGATGCAGTGGAGATCTCTTCCATCTTCTTCTTATTAGATAGTAAATCTTTCAAGAACTTGGCATACCGGGGCATCTGAGAAAGGGCTTCCACAAGTGGTAAGTTGATATGTAACTGTTTGAACAAATCCAAAAACTTACCGAAATGTTCCCGATCCTTATCGTTTCGCAGCTTAGCAGGATATGGCAATGGGGGTTTATAGGGCTGGATGATAGGTGTCTTCTTAGCTTCCAAGTCTTTTGTTCATTCCTCTATAATTCTGCCTTTTTCTACTTTATTAGTGGTCTCGCCTTTATCAACAGTCTCATTCTCCTTCCTACTAACAGGAGTTTCCCCAACCTTGTCTGATTTCACTTCCTTTCCACTCCTAAGAATTACTGCCTTCACGTGTTCCCTTGGGTTGGTCTCTGTATTTCTAGGAAGAGACCCTTGTGGTCGCTCAGCAAGCACTTTAGAGATCTGCCCCATCTGGTTTTCCAAGTTGTGGATTGAGGCTTCATGATTTCTTAGAGCTGCCTCTATGGATTGCTGGTGTTGCTCCGACGCTTGAATGAACTTCGCAATCATATCCTCAAGGCTAGATTTCTTTTCTTGGAAAGGAGGTGGAGCTGGTCTTTGGAATCCTGGAGCAGGTGCATTACCCCTTTGAGATTGCTTATTACTCTAGGAGAAATTGGGATGATTACGCCACCCTGGATTATATGTGTTGCTATAGGGATTGTTCCGTGATCTTGTGGGATTTCCCAAATACTCAATACGCTCTATCACTTCAGACACCGCATTGTTGGAATGAGGTTCAATTGAGTAGTATTGGGATGGTTGAGATACAGTCATCCCTTCAACTTTTGAAGCGAGTGCATCTACTTTTGCTGCAATTGCTGTCATCAAATCGACCTCATAAATGCCCACTGCCCTGTGCTTTTGTCTACCATGGCTCCATTGGTGATTATTTTTTGCCATGTTTTCAAACAAACTCAACGACTCTTCTGGCGTTTTCACATTCAAAGTACCCCCAACTGCAGCATCAATTGTCTGCCGAGTTGCATAGTCAAGCCCATTATAGAAGGTGGAAACTTGCAGCCAGTTAGGCATTTGGTGATGTGGACACTGCCTAAGAAGATCCTTGAATCTGATCCATGCTTCATGCAGGGGCTCGTGATCTAGTTGGGTGAATGATGTGATATCATTTCTCAACTTGGCAGTTTTCGATGGTGGGAAATAATAGTCTAGGAAAGTCTCCGCCATCTAGGTCCAAGTGGTTATGGAATCCCGGTTTAGTGAACTAAACCACTGCCTTGCTTTCCCCTATAGAGTAAAAGGGAAAAGTCGCGATTTTAGTGCTTCCTCAGATACTCCGTTTTGCTTAACAATTGCGCAAATATCCAAGAACATCTGAATATGTGCATGAGGGTCCTCGTCAGACAAACCGTCAAATTGGCATTTGTTGTGAATCATATGCATTGTAGAGGCCTTGATTTCGAAGTTGTTGGCCTCTATTGCTGGTTGCACAATACACGACCCAGTGCTGCTCAGAGTAGGTCGAGCATATTCAACCATCGTCCTTCGTTCATCTGCCATTGGTCCAGTTTCTGTGTTACCACGGGTGATATAAGTTTCCTTATCAGCCACCGATGTTGCCTCTTCACTTTCCAAAGGATCGTCGAGATTCAAATTCCCTACTTTCTCCTCAGCACCTCTCAATCGCCTTCTAAAAGTTCGGTCAATCTCAAGATCAAGATCAAGAAGCTTAGATGAAGAGCTCCTTATCATAAACTGCGAAAAACAAACGATGAACTTAGTTTCCTCAACAAATTTGAATGAAGGCACGAATGAAACTAAGAGAAATAATTAAAACAATTTATAGTTAAAGTAGTAGGCGTCAAGTTTTCCTAATATTACAAGTCCCCAGCAACAGCGCCAAAAACTTGATGTACGATCTGACCGTTCTAACAAGTTAAACCCTATACTCAATCCTAGCTTACGATCAGTTCTCAGGCAAGTATACCTATCAATTAGCAGTATAGCGTAGGAGTATAGGTATCGATCCCACGAAGACTTATAAGTACTAATACTAACGATTATCCTACTATTTAACTTCTCACTATTGATGATCTCAATTATCTTAATTATTGCTTAAATCTGAAAGAAACGAATAAAATGAACAAAGTAAATATATTCAAACACTCCCTTAATTAATTTGATGATCTAAACATACCCTACCTAAGATCCACCCCTAATTCTCATGCAACTTTTATTCAATTCCAAACTTTCCAATGATTAATACCCAATCTCTGATCTACAGAGTTTCTTACACTAGATTAGGGTCTTTCTCAAGATCAATAATCTCTAATCCTAATTAAGTCAATTAAGATCTCTCTTTAATTAACATAATTAAGATTGCAATAAAATCCTAGGACTCTCAATTGAACTAGACCGCAATGACCTCGTTCAATACAGAAAACCTCCTATAACCTATCTCTAGGATTACAAAGGGTCTTTTTATTCATGCCAGTTCTACTCTATTAAAAGATTTCTCAATCTTAATAACAGAGATCCAATCCCATCCTAATACTGCGCACATATCAAGATGAACAAACTATGATTGCAACATGAATAAACTCAAAGATTAGAATTAGTTATTGAACATCTACAATTTTGTTACATGACAATTAGGGGTTTCTCAAGGGACCAGGTATAAAACAATTAGCTACTCATGAATCTAATAAAAAGAACAAAACAGAAAATAATTGAATTGATAGAGCCATTTCATACTCAATCTTTATAGTATAAATTGAGTTAATATATTATTGATTTTATAGAAATCATAAGGAAATGGTACATAATTTTATTATGGTGATAAATCAAGTTTAATGGAGTCAAGAGTGCTAATTCAAGTGATTTAGAGAAGTCATCTACAATTTGGATCAAAGACAAGGATTTACACCGCCGGAGGAAAGTACATGGGCGTGTATTTAAAGTACACGGCCGTGTACTTGGTTAGGAATCAACAAAAAGATACACGGTTGAAGTACACTGTCGTGTATCTGTCTTGAAGAACCAACAGAAAGATACACGGTTGAAGTACACGGCCGTGTATCTGTCTTGAAGAATCAACAGAGGGAGGCACGGCATGAGATCTGGCCGTGGTGGAAGCCGTGTGATAGAGCCATTTTATACTCAATCTTTATAGTATAAATTGTGTTAAATTATTATTGATTTTATAGAAATCATAAGGAAATGGTACTTTAATTCTATCATAGTGATAAATCAGGTTAAATGGAGTTAAGGATGCTAATTCAAGTATTTTAGAGAAGTCATCTACAACTTGGATCAAGATAAGAAATTACACCACCGGAGGAAGCACGGTTGGAGGCACGGCCAAGGTTCAAACCGTGTTACACACTGGAAAAGAAGGCGAAAATGAGGACTTTGAACAGAGAGAGACACGGCTTAAGGCACGGCCGTGGTGGAACCCGTGGGATAAACCGTGCTTGAAGTCGTGGTGGAAGATAGATGTGCCAAGGAGAAAAAAGTGTGGAACATCAACCAGAAGAAGACACGGCTTGAAATCTAGCCGTGGTTGTAACCGTGGTACACACTGGACACGGATGAAGACTTGAAGATTATGCACAGACGAAGGCACGACTTGAAATCTGGCCGTGTGTGTAACCGTGGTTCACACTGGGCGCGGTTGAAGACTTGAAGAATATGCACAGAGGATGGCACGGCTTAACCCATGGCCGTGTGGTGGGGCGTGCCAGGCAGACGTATCTTCACTTCTCGAAATCTACTTGAAAAAGGAAAGATATTTTCGTATCTTGCTAGCAAAAGATCACATGCTATCCATCTAATAGTATAAATAGAGCCAACCCTAGAGGGTTAGGACAACTTTTGAATTTTTGAATCTTTGGATCTTGAAGAACCTTGGATCATCTTGGAGGCAGAGCAAGCAACCGGGTTCAATATGTTTTTACTTTTTATTTTCGTTTTATTGATGAACATGTGTAGCTAAGTTACTTTTCTAGCCAAAGGGTCATAGATGTTTAATTCTCCACGAATTGTGAGGTCTAATTGACTTGTATTTATTCTATTCTTTGCTTTCGGGTATTCATATATCTTCTGATCGTTTTGTCATTATTATCTTTATTGATTGGTATGAATAGAGCTCTTCTACTCAATTAGCAAGTTAATATATTGTCAACTAGCACGTCAAATCCGTAATTGTTTGATTGTTCTAGTCTTAGTGACGCAATAACATGTTTGGTTATAAAAGAGATGATCGAATTCATGTTATGGAGGTGTGTGATCATGTTTAAATAGGTTATCTTATAATCTACTGGCATGAATTGGTAGTCTCTCTAGATCTTAATGCTATTGATAGATTAAATCCTAAGCGCTTGTCTAAGGGTTGTTTAATCAATAAGAGAAATAATTCAAAGCGCTTGTCCGAGGTTATCGAGGAAGTAAGGAGAGATAGGTTGTTAGAGCTTGTTAATAACCATAACCAATTTATCTAGAACAAGAATAGAGAACATTTGCATCGATGATCAATTCCTAAAATTAAACCATCTTGATTCCTTTGGCTAGGCTTTTACCAATATCTGATTTTCTTACCTTGTTTTATTTCATTTGATTCACAAACAAAAACCCCCCATTTTCCTTTTTCTTATTGTTCTCTTTGAATAGAAATATCTTTACCAATCCCTGTGGATTCGACCCTACTCACCACTATATGCAAATCATATAATTATCTAGGAGTAGGTTTTATTTTTGTTGGATTCGACACCCATCAAATTTTGGCGCCGTTGCCGGGGATTGGTGTCAAATTTATTTCTATTCTTGTATGACTCGTTCTTCTCAGACAGGTGAACTAACTTATAATCCGGAGATTGAGAAGACTCTAAAGAGGCTGCGACAAGAAGCTAGATCATCCACTAGACCGAACTTAGTATCGGACTTGTCTAATTCTGAAAAAAAGGACGACATGGCAAATCTCGAGAGAACCTTAAGGGAGTTGGCTGCATCGGATGTGAATCAACAACCACTTTGTATTCACTACCCCGAACTAGCCGTGGAATTCAAATTGAAATCTGGGTTGATACATCTGCTACCTACATTTCATGGTCTTGAGAATGAAGATCCTCATAAGCATTTGAAAGAGTTCCATATAGTGTGTTCTAGTATGAGGCCGCAAGGAATAACCGACGATCAAATCAAGCTACGTGCTTTTCCATTTTCTTTAAGTACTAAAGCTAAAGATTGGTTGTTTTATTTGCCTCCAGGTTCTATCACCACTTGGACAGATATGGTGAGACTCTTCTTGGACAAATTCTTCCCCGCATCCAGAGCCGCTGGAATAAGAAGAGAAATTTGTGGTATAAAACAAAGGGACACCGAGACTCTTCATGAGTATTGGGAAAGGTTCAAGCAACTGTGTGCAAGCTGCCCACAACATGGGATATCCGAACAACTCCTCATCCAATATCTCTACGAAGGCCTACTTCCGATGGAGAGGAAGATGATGGATGCTGCAAGTGGAGGCGCCATAGTAAACAAAACCCCTGGTCAAGCTAGGGAATTGATCTCCATTATGGCTGCTAATTCACAACAATTTGGCTATAGGCACGATACATCTTCAAGGAAGGTAAATGAGGTAAGTGTGTCTAACCTTGAACATCAAATTTCTAATCTTACCTCCCTTGTGCAGCAGCTAGCTCTTGGAAATACCCAATAGGTGAAAGCTTGTGGAATTTGTGCTGCTCCTAGTCATCCGACCGACATGTGTCCCACATTGCAAGATGACAACCATGAACACGCCAATGCTGTAGGCGGATTCCCAGGACAGCCACAAAGGAAATATGATCCTTATTCAAACACTTACAATCCTGGATGGAGGGATCATCCTAACTTCCGATATGGCAATAACCCTCAACATATCCAACAATTCCAGCCAAAGCCATCACACGACGTACCCCAAGCTCCTTCCACTTCAGGTATGCCCCTTGAGGATATTGTTAAGTCTCTAGCTGTGAATACCAAACAATTTCAGGAGGAAACAAAGCAAAGCATTCAAAACTTAGAGCATCAGGTAAGCCAAATTGCTTCAGCTATCAATAGGTTAGAAACTCAAGGTAAGTTACCTTCTCAAACTATTCCAAACCCGAAGCAAAGCGTTAATGCCATTACCTTGAGAAGTGGAACAGAATTGCAGGGATCAAATAAGAAAGGACATCCGTCTAATCTTGAGGAAGAGACCAAGAAAGAGATTTCGACTCCGAGCCAGCAGGGCGACCAGATTAGCAACTCTCTAGTTGAGCCATCGAAGGTCACATTGATACCACCTCCTTTCCCCTCCAGATTAGCGAAATCTAAGAAGGAAGCGGAAGAAAAAGAGATTCTAGAAACGTTTCGTAAAGTCGAGGTAAATATTCCTATACATGATGCAATTAAGCAAATACCGCGCTATGCTAGATTCCTCAAGGACTTGTGCACTAACAAAAAGAAGCTGAAAGGCAATGAAAAGATTAGTGTGAGTGAAAATGTTTCAGCTATTATTCAGAAGAAGCTTCCTCCTAAATGTAAGGACCCAGGTATGTTCGCCATTCCTTGCAAAATAGGTAGTCTTGGAATCGCTAAAGCCATGTGTGATCTAGGAGCTTCTATCAATGTTATGCCTTTGTCTGTTTATCAATGTTTAAATGTTGGTCCTTTAAAGGAAACAGGTATTATTGTTCAACTTGCTGATATGTCCAATGTTTATCCTGAGGGAGTTCTAGAGGATGTTTTAGTTCAAGTCAATGGGTTGGTTTTTCCTGCTGATTTTTATGTGCTTGACATGGACGATAGTGATTCTCATACTTCATCACTGATATTATTAGGGCGACCATTCCTTAAGACTTCTAAAACGAAAATCGATGTAAATGATGGCACCCTCACTATGGAGTTTGATGGTGAAGTGATTAAATTTCATATTTATGATGCCATGAAACAACCTAACGATATCTCCCCTGTTTTTGTTGCGGATGTTATTAACCCATCTCCTGTTTTTGTTGCGGATATTATTAACCCATCACCTCAGGCACCAAGGCTGGAATCTAAATCCTTATCCGAATATTTAGCCAGGAACGTCTAGCCAAAGACGTTAAAGAAAGGCGCTTCATGGGAGGCAACCCATGTAAAAAAAAAAAATTGTTTTGCATTAGTTTTGGTTTGTTTTAGTTTTGTTTTGTTTTAGTTTAGTTTGATTTGATTTTAGTGTAGTTTTGAACTCTTTGGATCGGCTGCAGCAAGGATACACATCATCAGATGACACTTTCCAGAGCTTAAGGGGAAAACTCCAATACCAGGGAAGTACCAGTATTTCCTTTCTCTTATTCTCTAATGTTCCTTGAGTTGTTAATTTCTTTTCAATTGTGCTAAATTAGGAACAGTGAGGACACCGTTCAAGCTAAGTGTGGGGGAGAGGATAATAAATTATAGAGAATAGAGAATTGATCCATACTTTGAATGTTTTTCCTTAAGCAATTTTAAGCCAATTTTTTTAAAAATTATCATGAAATCTAGAGATTATACTAAATGTTGTAATAAGCATCTACAAAATGTGAAATTGACTTGTTCAAATGTTTTACTCACCCACTGCTGTGATTAGAATACATGGTTAAAATTAAGTAGTGAAATCTTTAAGAAACAAATTTACTTTGTATTTAGCTTTAGAATTGGAAGTCTAAGAGTAAGTCGAGTCCCTAAGTGAAAAATAAACAAGTTTACTTCTAGGTTATATTAGCTACTGTATACTCTTTGAAGTTGTTTGTAAAGCAATCATAACACTTAGCGAAAAAAAAAAAAATCAAGCATAGCCATTACTCCAATGATTCAACTAATTGAGTTAAGAGTATTCAAACTTGAATGTTAGAGTGAGGAAGAGTCCGTAGGGGTATCTCAAAACCCGGTCACTTGAGTGATGAGCTCGGGATGTTACCGACTCAATGAACTCACTATAACGATCAGGGCGAAAAAGGCAAAAGTTCATGAAAAGAAGCGGGCAAAAACCCGTCAAAATAGATGCTTGAATAAATCAAAAGAACATGAATGTGAACATTCATTGAATAAAACAAAGATGTATAAAAGGGAGAATATCTAGCAAAGAGCTTATACCATATGCTTTTACTTTATACTGCAAGGATTATATGCTTGATAATATCCAATGAAGTTTAATTGGGTGTTTTTCCTTAGTGGATTAAGTATTTACTTTTGGAATAAAAATTCTTTTGCTAAACATGAGGATTAAAGTGTGTTTTGTTTAGATTAGCTATTGAATTTTGTCCAAAGTAATTTGATCACAGGAAACCAATTGGGTTGAAGTAGTGGACATTAAATTACAAGTCATGAATTACAAATGAATAGATGCTTGGAATGATGAAAAGAAAGCTTGTATAATTTATGACAGATTTCTCAATTGATTTGATGCAATTGCTTGAGGACAAGCAAGAGTTTAAGTGTGGGGGAATTTGATAGAGCCATTTTATACTCAATCTTTATAGTATAAATTGTGTTAAATTATTATTGATTTTATAGAAATCATAAGGAAATGGTACTTTAATTCTATCATCGTGATAAATCAGGTTAAATGGAGTCAAGGATGCTAATTCAAGTATTTTAGAGAAGTCATCTACAACTTGGATCAAGACAAGAAATTACACCACCGGAGGAAGCACGGTTGGAGGCACGACCAAGGTTCAAACCGTGTTACACACTGGAAAAGAAGGCGAAAATGAGGACTTTGAACAGAGAGAGACACGGCTTAAGGCACGGCCGTGGTGGAACCCATGGGATAAACCGTGCTTGAAGCCGTGGTGGAAGATAGATGTGCCAAGGAGAAGAAAGTGTGGAACATCAACCAGATGAAGACACAGCTTGAAATCTAGCCGTGGTTGTAACCGTGGTACACACTGGACACGGATGAAGACTTGAAGATTATGCACAGACGAAGGTACGGCTTGAAATCTGGCCGTGTGTGTAACCGTGGTTCACACTGGGCGCGGTTGAAGACTTGAAGAATATGCACAGAGGATGGCATGGCTTAACCCATGGCCGTGTGGTGGGGCGTGCCAGGCAAACGTATCTTCACTTCTCGAAATCTACTTGAAAAAGGAAAGATATTTTCGTATCTTGCTAGCAAAAGATCACATGCTATCCATCTAATAGTATAAATAGAGCCAACCCTAGAGGGTTAGGACAACTTTTGAATTTTTGAATCTTTGGATCTTGAAGAACCTTGGATCATCTTAGAGGCGGAGCAAGCAATCGAGTTCATTATGTTTTTACTTTTTATTTTCGTTTTATTGATGAACATGTGTAGCTAAGTTACTTTTCTAGCCAAAGGGTCATAGATGTTTAATTCTCCACGAATTGTGAGGTCTAATTGACTTGTATTTATTCTATTCTTTGCTTTCGGGTATTCATATATCTTCCTGATCGTTTTGTCATTATTATCTTTATTGATTGGTATGAATAGAGCTCTTCTACTCAATTAGCAAGTTAATATATTGTCAACTAGCACGTCAAATCCGTAATTGTTTGATTGTTCTAGTCTTAGTGACGCAATAACATGTTTGGTTATAAAAGAGATGATCGAATTCATGTTATGGAGGTGTGTGATCATGTTTAAATAGGTTATCTTATAATCTACTGGCATGAATTGGTAGTCTCTCTAGATCTTAATGCTATTGATAGATTAAATCCTAAGCGCTTGTCTAAGGGTTGTTTAATCAATAAGAGAAATAATTCAAAGCGCTTGTCCGAGGTTATCGAGGAAGTAAGGAGAGATAGGTTGTTAGAGCTTGTTAATAACCATAACCAATTTATCTAGAACAAGAATAGAGAACATTTGCATCGATGATCAATTCCTAGAATTAAACCATCTTGATTCCTTTGGCTAGGCTTTTACCAATATCTGATTTTCTTACGTTGTTTTATTTTATTTGATTCACAAACAAAAACCCACCATTTTCCTTTTTCTTATTGTTCTCTTTGAATAGAAATATCTTTACCAATCCCTGTGGATTCGACCCTACTCACCACTATATGCAAATCATATAATTGTCTAGGAGTAGGTTTTATTTTTGTTGGATTCGACACCCATCACCGTGGCACACACTGAACACAGATGATGATATGTGAATTATCAACAGAGGAAGGCACGGCTTGAAATCTGGCCGTGTTTGTGGGCGTGCCAGGTGGACGATTATTCACTTCTCGAGATTTACTTGAAAAAGGAAAGATA
Organism: Laguncularia racemosa; assembly: GCA_037954665.1. Classification (NCBI taxonomy): domain Eukaryota; kingdom Viridiplantae; phylum Streptophyta; class Magnoliopsida; order Myrtales; family Combretaceae; genus Laguncularia; species Laguncularia racemosa. The sequence continues at coordinate 112,554 of JBBMOL010000557.1, forward strand.
TATTCGTATCTTGCTAGCTAAAGATCCTCTACCATTCCTTTAACAATATAAATAAAACCAACCCTAGAGGACAAAGAAGCTTTTCGATAGGAAGGAAGAAGGAGAGGCAGAGCAAGGGACACCGGCAACAAATTTTTTTTCATGTTTTCTCTTTTAACTGTCGTTTTGAGGATGAACATGTGTAGCTAAGCAAATTTTCTAGTCAAAGGATCATTGAAGTTTAATTCTTCACGAATTGTGAGATCTAACTGATTTGTCTTTAATATATTCTTTGTTTTTGGATATTTATATATCTTCTGGAAGTTTTGTCAATATTATCTTGGTTGATTGGTATGAATTAGAGCTCTTCTACTCAATTAGCAATTTAATATATTGTCAACTAGTACGTCAAATCCGTAATTGTTTGATAGTTCTAGTCTCGGTGACACAATAACATGTCTAGTTATAAAATAGATAGTCGAATTCATGTTATGGAGATATATGATCTTGTTTAAATAGGTTATCTTATAATCTATCGGCATGAATTGGTAGTCTCTCTTGTTTTTAATGCTACTGATAGATTAAATCCTAAGAGCTTGTTTAGGGTTGTCTAATCGATAAGAGGAATAATCAAAGAGCTTGTTTTGATTATCAAGAAAGTAAGGAGGGATAGGTTATTAGAGCTTGTTAATAACCATAACCAGTTTATCTTGGATAAAGGATAGAAAATATTTGCAACGATGATCAATTCCTAGAATTAAACTATCTTGATTCCTTTGGCTAGGCTCTTATCATTATTCGTTTTTATTATCTGGTTTCAATATTATTTTGATTCACAAACAAAACCCCATTCTTCTTTTCCCTTCTATTCTCTTTTTAATAGAAATATATTTAACCAATTCCTGTGGATACGACCGTACTCACTACTATACACAAATCATATAATTGTCTAAGAGTAGGTTTTTATTTTTGTTGGATTCGACACCTATCAAATTTTGGCGCTGTTGCCGGGGATTGGTGTCAAATTTATTTCTATTCTCGTATGACTCGTTCTTCTCATACAGGTGAACTCACTTATAATCCAGAGATTGAGAAGACTTTTAAGTGACAACAGAGAGAAGTTAGGCTGCATAAAAAAGAAACCGTATCATCTTCATCCCCTGGACTGAACTTGGCATCAGATTTGTCTGATTCATCCATTGATTTTGAAAAAGAAGACGATATGGCAAATCCTGAAAGAACTTTAAGAGAATTGGCTACACCGGATGTGAATCAACAACCACTTTATATTCACTATCCTAAACTGGCTGTTGAATTTGAGTTGAAATCTGGGTTGATACATCTACTACCCACCTTTCATGGTCTTGAGAATGAAGATCCTCACAAACATTTGAAAGAGCTTCATATAGTGTGTTCTAGTATAAGGCCGCAAGGAATATCCGACGATCAAATCAAGTTACGTGCTTTTCCATTTTCTTTAAGTACTAGAGCTAAAGATTAGTTGTTTTATTTGCCTCCAGGTTCTGTAACCACTTGGACAGATATGGTGAGGCTCTTCCTCGACAAATTTTTCCCTAGCCGCTGGTATAAGAAGAGAAATTTGTGGTATCAAACAGAGGGATACCGAGACTCTTCATGAGTATTAGGAGAGGTTCAAGCAACTTTGTGCAAGTTGTCCACAACATGGGATATCTGAACAACTTCTCATTCAATACTTCTATGAAGGCCTGCTTCCGATGGAAAGGAAAATGATGGATGCTGCTAGTGGAGGCGCCATAGTGAATAAAACCCCTGGTCAAGCTAGGGAATTGATCTCCATTATGGCAGCTAATTCGCAACAATTTGGGCATAGACATGATTCTTCTTCAAGGAAGGTAAATGAGGTAAGTGTTTCTAACCTTGAACATCAAATTTCTAACCTAACCTCCCTTGTACAGCAGATAGCCCTCAGAAATACACAGCAGGTGAAGGCTTGTGGAATTTGTGTTGCCCCTAATCATCCTACTGACATGTGCCCCACATTGCAAGATGACAATCATGAGCATGTCAATGCTGTAGGAGGATTCCCAGGACAACCGCAAAGGAAATACGATCCCTGCTCGAATACTTATAATCCTGGATAGAGGGATCATCCTAACTTCAGATATGGCAATAACCCACAAAATTTCCAACAATTCTAGCCTAAGCCATCAAACCAAGTACCCCAAGCTCCTTCCACCTCAGGTATGTCTCTTGAGGAAATTGTTAAATCTCTTGTTGTTAATACAAAACAATTTCAGGAGGAAACAAAGCAGAGCATTCAAAACTTGGAGAATCAGGTAAGCGAACTTGCTTCTTCTGTAAACAGGTTAGAAACTCAAGGTAAGTTACCCTCTCAAACTATCACAAATCCGAAGCAAAGCGTTAATGCAATTACCTTGAGAAGTATAACAGAATTGCAAGGATCAAATAAGAAAGAACACCCATCTAATCTTGAGGAAGAGACTAAGAAAGAGATTTCAACTCCGAGCCAGCAGGACAACCAGATTAGAAGGTCTCTAGTTGAGCCACAAAAGGTCATGTTAACAGCACCCCCTTTCCCTTCTAGATTAGCGAAATCCAAGAATGAAGCTGAAGAAAAAGAGATTCTTGAAACTTTTCGAAAAGTTGAGGTAAATATTCCTTTGCTTGATGCAATTAAGCAAATACCTCGCTATGCTAAATTTCTCAAAGAATTGTGCACTAACAAAAGGAAGCTGAAAGGTAATGAAAAGATTAGTGTGAGTGAGAATGTTTCAGCTATTATTTAGAAAAAGCTTCCTCCTAAATGTAAGGACCCAGGTATGTTTACTATTCCTTGCAAAATAGGTAATCTTGGAATCGCTAAAGCCATGTGTGATCTAGGAGCTTCGATCAATGTCATGCCTTTGTCTGTTTATCAATGTTTGAATGTTGGTCCCTTGAAGGAAATAGGTGTTATTGTTCAACTTGTTGACAGGTCCAATGTTTATCCTAAGGGAGTTCTAGAAGATGTTTTACTACAAGTTAATGGGTTGGTTTTTCCTGCTGATTTTTATGTGCTTGACATGGAAGATGACGATTCTCATAATTCATCACTGATATTATTAGGGAGACCATTCCTTAAGACATCCAGGACAAAAATTGATGTACATGATGGTACCCTCACTATGGAATTTGATGGTGAAGTGATTAAATTTAACATTTATGATGCCACGAAATATCCTAGCGATACCCCCCTTGTTTTTGTTATGGATGTTATTGACCCATCAACATAGGCACCAAAGCTGGAAGTAAAACCCTTACCCGAACATCTAGCCAGGAATGTCTAGCCAAAGACGTTAAAGAAAGGCGCTTCATGGGAGGCAACCCATGTAAAAAAAAAAAAATCAATTTATTTTATCTTAGTTTTATTTTGATTTTTTTTTCTCTTTTGATTAGCTGTAGCAAGGGTACATATCATCGGATGACACTCTTTGGTGCTTAAGGGGAGAACTCCAATTACTCTACACTTTATACTAGGGAAGTACCAGTATTCCTTTGCTCTTATTCTCTAATATTCCTTATGTTGTTAATTCCTCTTTAATTGTGCTGAATTAGGAACAGTGCGAACACTGTTCAAACTAAGCGTGGGGGAGAGGATAATAAATATAGAGGATAGAGAATTGACTCATACTTTGAATGTTTGTCGTTAAGCAATTTCAAGCTAAATTTTTCAAAATTATCATGAAATCTGGAGATTATACTAAATGTTGTAATAAGCATCTACAAAATGTGAAATTGACTTGTTCAAGTGTTTTACTCACCTACTGCTGTGATTAGAATACTTAGTTAAAATTAAGTAGTGAAATCTTTAAGAAACAAATTTACCTTGTATTTAGCCTTAGAATTGGAAGTTTAAGAGTAAGTCTAGTTCTTAAGTGAAAAATAAACAAGTTTACTTTTAGGTTATATTAGTTACTGTATACTCTTTGAAGTTGTTTTTGAAACAATGATAACACTTAGTGAAAGATGTTGAAGAAACTTTTTCCTTAGTAACCCTTTAAACCAGATAACTATTATTACTCTAGCAATAATTGTCAAAAAAAAAAAAAAAAGAATCAAGCATAGCCATTACTCTAATGATTAAAATAATTGAGTTAAGAGTATTCGAACTTGAATGTTAGAGTGAGGAAGAGTCCGTAGGGGTATCTTAAAACCCAATCACTTGAGTGACGAGCTCGGGATGTTGCCGACTGAATGAACTCACTATAACGATAAGGGCAGAAAAGGCGAAAGTTCATGAAAAGAAGTGGGCAAAAACCCGTCAACATAGATGCTTGATTAAATCAAAAGAACATGAATGTAAAAATTCATTGAATGAAATAAGACTTATAATAAAAAGGGAGAAAATCTAGGGAAAGAGTAGATACTATATGCTTTTACTTTATGTTGCAAAGATTATATACTTGCTAATATCCAATGAAGTTTAATTGGGTGTTTTTCCTTATTGAATTAAGTATTTACTTTTGGAATAAAAGTTCTTTTGCTAAACATGAGGATTAAAGTTTGTTTTGTTTAGATTAGCTATTAAATTTTGTCTATGGTAATTTAATCACAGGAAACTAGTTTGGTTGGAGTAGTAGACATTAAAATTACAAGTCATGAATTATAAAATGAATAGATGCTTGAAATGATGAAAAGAAATTTCGTATAATCTATGACGGATTTCTCAATTGATTTGATTCAATTGCTTGAGGACAAGCAAGGGTTTAAGTGTGGGGGAAATTGATAGAGCCATTTTATACTCAATCTTTATAGTATGAATTATGTTAATTTATTATTGATTTTATAGAAATCATAAGGAAATGGTACTTAATTTTATTATGGTGACAAATCAGGTTTAATGGAGTCAAGAGTGCTAATTCAAGTGATTTAGAGAAGTCATCTACAATTTGGATCAAAGACAAGGATTTACACCGCCGGAGGAAAGTACATGGGTGTGTATTTGAAGTACACGGCCGTGTACTTGGTTTGGAATCAAGAGAAAGATAAACGGTTGAAGTACACGGCCATGTATCTGTCTTGAAGAATCAACAGAGGGAGGCACGGCTTGAGATCTGGCCATGGTGGAAGTCGTGGCACACACTGAACACGGATGATGATATGTGAATTATCAACAGAGGAAGGCACGGCTTGAAATCTGGCCGTGTTTGTGGGTGTGCTAGGTGGACGATTATTCACTTCTCGAGATTTACTTGAAAAACGAAAGATATATTCGTATCTTGCTAGCTAAAGATCCTCTGCATTCCTTTAACAATATAAATAGAACCAACCCTAGAGGACAAAGGAGCTTTTGGACAGGAAGGAAGAAGGAGAGGCAGAGCAAGGGACACCGGCAACAAAGACTTTTTCATGTTTTCTCTTTTAACTTTCGTTTTGAGGATGTAAATGTGTAGCTAAGCAGATTTTCTAGTCAACGGATCATTGAAGTTTAATTCTTCACGAATTGTGAGATCTAATTGATTTGTCTTTAATCTATTCTTTGTTTTTGGATATTTATATATCTTCTGGAAGTTTTGTCAATATTATCTTGGTTGATTGGTATGAATTAGAGCTCTTCTACTCAATTAGCAATTTAATATATTGTCAACTAGTATGTCAAATCCGTAATTGTTTGATAGTTCTAGTCTCGATGACACAATAACATGTTTGATTATAAAACAGATAGTCGAATTCATGTTATGGAGATATATGATCTTGTTTAAATAGGTTATCTTATAATCTATTAGCATGAATTGGTAGTCTCTCTTGTTTTTAATGCTATTGATAGATTAAATCCTAAGAGCTTGTTTAGGGTTGTCTAATCGATAAGAGAAATAATCAAAGAGCTTGTTTTGATTATCAAGAAAGTAAGGAGGGATAGGTTATTAGAGCTTGTTAATAACCATAACCAGTTTATCTTAGATAAAGGATAGAAAATATTTGCATCGATGATCAATTCCAAGAATTAAACTATCTTGATTCCTTTGGCTAGGCTCTTATCATTATTCGTTTTTATTATCCGGTTTCAATATTATTTTGATTCACAAACAAAACCCCATTCTTCTTTTCCCTTCTATTCTCTTTTTAATAGAAATATATTTAACCAATCCCTGTGGATACGACCCTACTCACTATTATACACAAATCATATAATTGTCTAAGAGTAGGTTTTTATTTTTGTTGGATTCGACACCCATCATGAATCCATATGGAAAATTCAAACACGAAATATCTTGGCTTCAAATCCGAAAACTATTCTGGCAACAACGTCTCTTCTCTAGGGTTTCTCTTGTGCCGCCCCCTTTCCTCTGCTTAGGGTTGTTCTATTTACACTTCCTAAGGAATTGCCGTGCATCTTCACGACTGTATCTTTCCTTTTCCAAGTGAATCTCAACAAGTGAATAAGAGTCGCCTGACAGGCCCAACAACACGGCCAGATTTCGAACAATGTCTCCTTCTGGTTGATAATCTGTAATTCCTCATTCTTGTTCAGTGTTTGGCACGGCTAGAAATACGACTAGATTATAAACCGTGCCAAGTTCTGGAGCTTTCTACGTCTTCGCAGCGTCTGCTGCGGCTTCAAGCACACCCATATCACAAGTCGTGCTTCCTTTCCAAGTGACAACTTTCATCTTCAGGTGTGCCCACGGTTCATGACACGGGCGTGGCTTTCCCTATGTTGTCCATAAGTAGCTTTAACTTGATCTTTTAAGCTTCAATCATGCTCCTTTTGTTATCTTTCTCCTTCTCTTTTGTATTATACCTTGAAACTGATATATTTATCTGTTAAGTACCAAATCCGCATTGATTTTATTCAAAAGACTACACAAATTCATCATTAACGCCCATGATTTACAAGGGTTAATTTACTCTTATCAACACCTGAGGATGAAAGTTGTCACTTGGAAAGGAAGCACGACTTGTGATATGGGTGTGCTTGAAGCCGTGGCAGACGCTGCAGAGAAGTGAAAAATCCATAACATGGCACGGTTCATAATCTAGCCGTGTTTCTAGACGTGTTTATAGTTGTGCCACACACTGAACAAGAATGAGGAATTGCGGATTATCGACCTAGAGGGAGACACGGTTAGAAATCTAGCCGTGTTAGTGGACGTGTCAGGCGAATGTTATTCACTTTTCGAGATTTACTTGGAAAAGGAAAGATACACTCGTATCTTTCCAGCTAAAGATCCTCTACCATTTCCTATCGTATCTTTCCAGCTAAAGATCCTCTACCATTTCCTAGAAAGTATAAATTGAACAACCCTAGGGAGAGAAAAAAAGGAGGCGGTACGAGAGAAACCCTAGAGACAAGAAGTTAGAAGTGTTTTCAGGAATTGAAGCCAAGATCTTTGTGTTTGGATTTATTTATGGATTCAATTATTTTCTCTTTTGTTCTTTTCATTAGATTCATGAGTAGCTAATTGTTTTATACCCGATCCCTCGAGAAACCCCTAATTGTCATGTAACGGATTTGTTGATGTTTCAATAATTAATCCTTATCTTTGAGTTTATTCATGTTGCAATCATGGTTTGTTCATCTTGATATGTGCGCAGTATTAAGATCGAACTAGATCTCTGTTATTAAGATTGAGAAATCGTTTAATAGAGTAGATCTGGCATGAATAAAAAGACCACTTGTAATCCTAGAGATAGGTTATAGGAGGTTTTCTGTATTAAACGAGGTCATTGTGGTCTGGTTCAATTGAGAGTCCTAGGATTTTATTGCAATCTTAATTATGCTAATTAAAGAGAGATCTTAATTGACTTAATTCGGATTAGGGATTATTGATCTTGAGAAAGACCTTAATCTAGTGTAAGAACTTCGCAGATCAAAGATGTTGTGTGTTAATCATTGGAAAGTTTGTAATTGAATAAAAGTTGCAAGAGAATTAGGGGTGGATCTTGGGTAGGGTATGTTTAGATAATTGAATTAACTAAAGGAGTATCTGAATATCTTTACTTTGATCATTTTATTCATTCCTTCTAAATTTAATCAGTAATTAGGATAATTGAGATCATCAATAGTGAGAAGTTAAATAGTAGGATAATCGTTAGTACTAGTACTTATAAGTCTTCGTGGGATCGATACCTATACTCCAATGCTATACTGCTAATTAATAGGTACACTTGCCTATGAACTGATCGTAAGCTAGGATTGAGTATAGAATTTAACTTATTAGAACGATCAAATCGTCCATCAGGTGGCATTGAACTATCTTACCTATGATAAGGAGCTATATGCATTAGTGAGGACATTGCAAACTTGGCAACACTATCTATGTGATAGGAATCAGACTCTTCTAGGACCTATCACTAGGGCCCGAGCTAAGGGTCTCCAAAATCTAGTCTTAAGGGTTTTGCTCGAGAAACCTAACCTTGAGAAATCTAACCTACTTTCTACATCTTTGCACTATAATTTTGATGCATTTCAACAGGTTCATTTGTCAGTCCTACTGGATGCAAAAACACCCTTGCTGTTGAGCGAATTAGGGTTGTCAACGGAACCTAATTCAAAAGCTTCTTGAAGACCGGCATCATGTAGGACCATTTCTTTTATATATTTACTCTTTTATGAACTATTTTGGTTTTGGGACACTTTTATTTCCTTGTAATTTTCATTTAGGGTTAGCCATCTTAAAAGTAGCAAACTTGTAATTTTAAGCACTTTTTAACCCTAGGAGTAGCAAGTATAAATACTTGCTTAAGAGAGGGTTTGGGGAGGCCATATTTTTCAGAATTGAGAGTTCATTTTCATGTGAGAATTAGGGTTCCTAATTGTCATTAGACTCTTATCAATTTCAATCCCAAGAGTTGAAATTGTGGCAAGTGCAACACCTTGAAATTGTGAGTAGCATCAATTTCATTTTGTTGTGATTTCTTTTCTTCTCTAGTGTATTATATCTGGGGGTGAATTGAGATAGTTCTTGGACAGATTTGCTTCTTATTATTTTCGAATTCTTGTGTTTAATTAAGATCCTTTGCATTTGAATTCGGTTCATCCTTGAAGATACCTCTTGAAACATGATTATCACTTGTGGGAAGGAGTTCTTAGAATTGAAGTTTTCTTTTGAATTTGTGGATTATTCACATGGGATTCTATGTGATTAGTGTGATGTTAGAAGAGATTATTATTGTGGTATCACAATTGCAACATTGAGTATTTGGATTTCATTGCATCTTCATTTGGTTCACGCCATTTTTGCACTTTTGGAACCGGTTTGTTGTTGACTTGAGTTTGTGTTTTCTTGAGTCTTTTGATTGTGCTTGCAAGTGGTTTTGAGCACATCATCTTTTTGGTATCAGAGCACATGTTGAGAGAAGGGATTGGTTTTATTTGATTTCATGGAATTAATCATCAATTAGGGTGATATAGTGAAAACCGCAAATTGTGTTGATTGTTATGGTTTTGAGCTTGCGAAATTACCTTGGCTTGGAATTTAATTTGCTGTTTGTTGGAGTTGGATTGGGAACGTTGTTGTATCATTTTATGATCAATAATTTTCATGGAAGGGCAGAAGCATAGAGTGTTGTTTAATTCAACAACTTTTGGAACTTGCAAAAAAATTACCAATCCTTGCAATGTCTTGTTGTAGCGTGAAGGAGGATGTGTAGCTTGTTGTTTTGATTTCCATTGTGTAATTCTGAATTGGAGAAGTGCAATTTACAGATTTGCATTGAGTTTTGATGAGTAAGGAATTTATTTGAATTCAAACATATGCCATTAAGTTGTGGGAGTTAATGAGTGCCATTTGAATTTGAATTCATTGTTTACCAATTGATGAAGGCCTACAATTAGTGAAGTGGTTTGAATTTCAAATTGAAAGTTGCTACCTATTGTGGAATTCGGAATACATTTGTGGAAAGTAACATATTTGTCCTTTGTTGTCATTATTTGCCGTGGATGTGGAAGTCCACTTGTTGTTATTATCCCTTGTGTTGTTGCCGTGGAAGTAACTCATCTTTATTATTGTTGTTACTTGTGTGTTGCCGTGGAGTGACTTGTGGAGATTAAGGTTTGTTACACCATGGTCTTGAAAGAAGTGGGAAATATTGTTCTGATACGAAATCGGTTTGCTCTGATACCAAACTGATACGAACCACGCCAACGTGTGACGAAACCCAATACCAATACGTTCGGAATTGCTATCCAAGATGCCAAACAATCGAGTGGAAACCGCGACCTGTTGCCTATAAGTGAGACAAGAACCTTGGTATATTATGTAGACGCCACAATCGGGATGAAAGACCGATTGATAAGTCGGGATGAACGCCATGGAAGAAAATCCGATAAGTTCTAGAGTAATTCTTTAAAGAACCAAGAGAGGAATTCTCTCCAAAGTGTTTTCAAACTTGTATGTTGTATATTCTATATTCTATCTATTCTAAACCCTAGGAGCTTTATATTAGGGTTTACAATTCGTAACAATGATGCCCCAAAACGACATAACTTCAATAAGTTGCGTAAAAATAACAAAACAATGACTTAAAAGCCAGCGGCCTTGGAGCCGACGTTGGAGATATACACGACCGTGTACTTCTAGTCATGTATCTTTCTGTGGAAATTCTTGACACCATACACGGCCGTGCCTTTGAACCGTGTATACGACCGTGTATGATTCTGTGTAACCTCCAGACTCCTACACGGCCGTGCCTTGTAAAGACACGCCCTCTTCAACCCGTATCTGTTATGACTTGTATAAGAGCAAGGGCATTCCTATGGTTGTTCCAATCCTTTCCAACTTCATGATTGCTCCAATCCTTTCCGACTTCATGGACATCCTTTATCAACCCGTTAAGTGCTCCCTTTAATCATTTCGCTCGAGTTCTTGTGATCGGTCCAAGTGGCACTTCAAGAGGATCCACATTCCATCTTCTGGCTTGGCTCCCATCATGGCTCTCATCATTCCCCTCCTCTTGAAAAGGATTTGTCCTCAAATCATCGCCTGCATCAAAAGGACTCAAATTAGTAACATTAAATGTAGCACTTACTTGATACTTACCAGGTAAATCTATCTTGTATGCATTATCATTGATGCGCTCAAGAATTTGAAATGGTCCATCGCCTCTGGAAGTAGTTTAGATCAACGCTGCACAGGAAACCGCTCTTTGTGCATGTGAACCCAAACCCAGTCTCTAGGTTCAAAGACAACTTGTCGACGACCCTTGTTGGCTTGTTTAGCCTTGCCTTCTGATAGAGCCATTTCATACTTAATCTTTATAGTATAAATTGTGTTAATTCATTATTGATTTTATAGAAATCATAAGGAAATGGTACTTAATTCTATTATGGTGATAAATCAGGTTAAATGGAGTCAAGGATGCTAATTCAAGTAAATTAGAGAAGTCATCTACAACTTGGATCAAGATAAGGAGTTACACCACCGGAGGAAAGCACATGAGCAAGTATCTATCCAGAAGGAGGCACGGTTTGAGATCTGGCCATGTGGTAAACCGTGCTACACACTGCAGGAGAAAGAGAGACATGGCTTAGGGCATAGCCGTGGTGGCAGCCGTGGGAGAAACCGTACTTGGAGCCGTGGTGGAAGCTAGACGTGCCAAAGAGAAGAAATTGTGGAACTTTGACAGAGGATGGCACGGCCTAGGATCTAGCCGTGGTGTAGACCGTGGTATACACTGGACAAGGATGAAGAGCTTGTAGATCATGCACAGAGGAAGGCACAGTTGAAAATCTAGCCGTGGGTGGAGCCGTGGTACACACTGGACACGGAAGATGATAAGTGAATTATGCACAGAGGAAGGCACGGCTTGACCTACGGCCGTGTGGTAGGGCGTGCCAGGCAGACGAAGATTCACTTTTCGAAATCTACTTGGAAAAGGAAAGATATTTTCGTATCTTGCTAGCAAAAGATCACATGCCATCCCTCTAACAATATAAATAGAACCAACCCTAGAGGGTGAGGGCAACTTTTTAATCTTTAATCTGGAATCTTTGGATCTTGAAGAACCTTGGACCATCTTGGAGCCAGAGCAGGCAACCGGGTTCATCATGTCTCTACTTTTTATTTTTGTTTTGTTGATGAACATGAGTAGCTAAGCTACTTTTCTAGCCAAAGGGTCATAGATGTTAAATTCTCCACGAATTGTGAGGTCTAATTGACTTGTATTTATTCTATTCTTTGTTTTTGGATATTCATATATCTTCTGATCATTTTGTCATTATTATCTTTGTTGATTGGTATGAATTAGAGCTCTTCTACTCAATTAGCAAGTTAATATATTGTCAACTAGCACGTCAAATCCGTAATTGTTTGATTGTTCTAGTCTTAGTGACACAATAACATGTTTGGTTATAAAAGAGATGGTCGAATTCATGTTATGGAGGTATATGATCATGTTTAAATAGGTTATCTTATAATCTACTGGCATAAATTGGTAGTCTCTCTAGTTTTTAATGCTATTGGTAGATTAAATCTTAAGCGCTTGTCTGGGGTTGTCTAATCGATAAGAGAAATAATCAAAGAGCTGCTCTTGGTTATCGAGGAAATACGGAGAGAGAGGTTGTTTGAGCTTGTTAATAACCATAACTAGTTTATCTAGGAATAAGAATAGAAAACATTTGCATCGATGATCAATTCCTTGAATTAAACTATCTTGATTCCTTTGGCTAGCCTTTTTTCAACATACGATTCTATTATCTTACTTCGACTTTATTTTGATTCATAAACAAAACCTCCCCTCGTTTTCTTTTCATCTTTATGCCCTTTGGATAGAAATATCTTTAACCAATCCCTGTGGATTCGACCCTACTCACCACTATATGCAAATCATATAATTGTCTAGGAGTAGGTTTTATTTTTGTTGGATTCGACACCCATCAAATTTTGGCGCCGTTGCCGGGGATTGGTGTCAAATTTATTTCTATTCTTGTATGACTCGTTCTTCTCGGACAGGTAAACTAACCTATAATCCGGAGATTGAGAAGACTCTAAAGAGGCTGTGACAAGAAGCTAGATCATCGACTAGACTGAACTTAGCATCGGATTTGTCTTATTCATCCCTTGATTCAGAAAAAGATGACGATATGGCAAATCCCGAGAGAACCTTAAGGGAGTTGGCTGCACCGGATGTGAATCAACAACGACTTTGTATTCACTATCCCGAACTAGCTATTGAATTCGAGTTGAAATCTGGGTTGATACATCTGCTACCCACCTTTCATGGTGTTAAGAATGAAGATCCTCATAAGCATTTGAAAGAGTTTCATATAGTGTGTTCTAGTATGAGGCCGCAAGGGATAACTGACGATCAAATCAAGCTACGTGCTTTCCCGTTTTCTTTAAGTACTAAAGCTAAAGATTGGTTGTTTTATTTGCCTCCAGGTTCTATCACCACTTGGACAGATATGGTGAGACTCTTCTTGGACAAATTCTTCCCCGCATCCAGAGCCACTGGTATAAGAAGAGAAATTTGTGGTATCAAACAGAGGGACACCGAGACTCTTCATGAGTATTGGGAGAGGTTCAAGCAACTATGTGCAAGCTGCCCACAACATGGGATATCTGAACAACTTCTTATCCAATACTTCTATGAAGGCTTACTTCCGATGGAGAGGAAGATGATGGATGCTACAAGTGGAGGCGCCATAGTAAACAAAACCCCTGGTCAAGCTAGGGAATTGATCTCCATTATGGCTGCCAATTCGCAACAATTTGGGTATAGGCAAGATACATCTTCAAGGAAGGTAAATGAGGTAAGCGTTTCTAACCTTGAACATCAAATTTCTAACCTAACCTCCCTTGTGCAGCAGCTAGCTCTTGGAAATACCCAGCAGGTGAAAGCTTGTGGAATTTGTGCTGCTCCTAATCATCCGACCGACATGTGCCCCACATTGCAAGATGACAACCATGAACACGCCAATGCTGTAGGCGGATTTCCAGGACAACCGCAAAGGAAGTATGATCCCTATTCAAATACTTACAATCCCGAATGGAGGGATCATCCTAACTTCCGATATGGCAATAACCCTCAACATTTCCAACAATTCCAGCCTAAGCCATCACACCAAGTACCCCAAGCTCCTTCCAATTCAGGTATGTCTCTTGAGGATATTGTTAAGTCTCTCGCTGTTAATACCAAACAATTTAAGGAGGAAACAAAGCAAAGCATTCAAAACTTGGAGAATCAGGTAAGCCAACTTGCTTCTGCTGTAAACAGGTTAGAAACTCAAGGTAACTTACCGTCTCAAACTATTACAAATCCAAAGCAAAGTGTTAATGCAATTACCTTGAGGAGTGGAACAGAATTGCAGGGATCAATTAAGAAAGGACACTCATCTACTCTTGGGGAAGAGACTAAGCAGGAAATTTCAACTCCGAGCCAGCAGGGCAACCAGATTAGCAAGTCTCTAATTGAGCCATCAAAGGTCATGTTGATACCACCTCCTTTCCCCTCCAGATTGGCGAAATCCAAGAATAAAGCGGAAGAAAAAGAGATTCTGGAAACTTTTCGCAAAGTCGAGGTGAATATTCCTTTGCTTGATGTAATTAAGCAAATACCGCGCTATGCTAGATTTCTCAAAGACTTGTGCACTAACAAAAGGAAGCTAAAAGGCAATGACAAGATTAGTGTGAGTGAAATTGTTTCAGCTATTATTTAGAAGAAGCTTCCCCCCAAATGCAAGGATCCAGGTATGTTTACTATTCCTTGCAAAATAGGTAATCTTGGAATCGCTAAAGCCATGTGTGATCTAGGAGCTTCTATCAATGTCATGCTTTTGTCTGTTTATCAACGTTTAAATGTTAGTCCTTTAAAGGAAACGGGTGTTATTGTTCAACTTGCTGACAGGTCCAATGTTTATCCTGAGGGAGTTCTAGAGGATGTTTTAGTTCAAGTCAATGGGTTGGTTTTTCCTGCTGATTTTTATGTGCTTGACATGGACGATAGTGATTCTCATACTTCATCACTGATATTATTAGGGCGACCATTCCTTAAGACTTCTAAAACGAAAATCGATGTAAATGATGGCACCCTCACTATGGAATTTGATGGTGAAGTGATTAAATTTAACATTTATGATGCCATGAAACATCCTAGCAATATCTCCACTATTTTTGTTGCGGATGTTATTAACCCATCACAACAGGCACCCAAGGTGGAATCTAAATCCTTATCCGAACATCTAGCCAGGAACGTCTAGCCAAAGACATTAAAGAAAGGTACTTCATAGGAGGCAACCCATGTCAAAAAAAAAAAAAAAATTCAATTTTTAGTTTTGTTTTGCTTTTGTTTTAGTTTAGTTTTGCTTTGATTTTCGTGTAGTTTTGAACTCTTTGGATCAGCTGCAGCAAGGATACACATAATCAGATGACACTTTCCAGAGCTTAAGGGGAGAACTCCAATACTAGGGAAGTACCAGTATTTCCTTTCTCTTATCCTCTAATGTTCCTTGAGTTGTTAATTCCTCTTTCATTGTGCTGAATTTGGACTAGTGAGGACACTGTTCAAGCTAAATGTGGGGGAGAGGATAATAAAATATAGAGAATAGAGAATTGATCCATACTTTGAATGTTTGTCCTTAAGCAATTTTAAGCAAAATTTTTCAAACTTATCATGACATTTGGAGATTGTACTAAATGTTGTAATAAGCATCTACAAAATGTGAAATTGACTTGTTCAAATGTTTTACTCACCCACTGCTGTGATTAGAATACTTGGTTAAAATTAAGTAGTGAAATCTTTAAGAAACAAATTTACCTTGTATTTAGCTTTAGAATTGGAATTCTAAGAGTAAGTCGTGTCCTTAAGTGAAAAATAAACAAGTTTACTTCTAGGTTATATTAGTTACTATATACTCTTTGAAGTTGTTTGTAAAGCAATCATAACACTTAGTGAAAAAAAAAAAAAAGAATCAAGCATAGCCATTACTCCAATGATTCAACTAATTGAGTTAAGAGTATTCAAACTTGAATGTTAGAGTGAGGAAGAGTCCGTAGGGGTATCTCAAAACCCGGTCACTTGAGTGATGAGCTCGGGATGTTGCCGACTCAATGAACTCACTATAACGATAAGGGCGAAAAAGGCAAAAGTTCATGAAAAGAAGCGGGCAAAAACCCGTCAAAATAGATGCTTGAACAAATCAAAAGAACATGAATGTAAACATTCATTGAATAAAACAAAGATGTATTAAAGGGAGAATATCTAGCAAAGAGCTTATACCATATGCTTTTACTTTATACTGCAAGGATTATATGCTTGATAATATCCAATGAAGTTTAATTGGGTGTTTTTCCTTAGTGGATTAAGTATTTACTTTTGGAATAAAAATTCTTTTGCTAAACATGATGATTAAAGTTTGCTTTGTTTAGATTAGCTATTAAACTTTATCCATGGTAATTTAATCACAGGAAACCAGTTTGGTTGAAGTAGTAGACATTAAAATTACAAGTCATGAATTACAAATGAATAGATGCTTAGAATGACAAAAAGAAAGTTTGTATAATTTATAACAGATTTCTCAACTGATTTGATGCAATTGCTTGAGGACAAGCAAGAGTTTAAGTGTGGGGGAATTTGATAGAGCCATTTTATACTTAATCTTTATAGTATAAATTGTGTTAATTCATTATTGATTTTATAGAAATCATAAGGAAATGGTACTTAATTCTATTATGGTGATAAATCAGGTTAAATGGAGTCAAGGATGCTAATTCAAGTAAATTAGAGAAGTCATCTACAACTTGGATCAAGACAATGAGTTACACCACCGGAGTAAAGCACATGAGCAAGTATCTGTCCAGAAGGAGGCACGGTTTGAGATCTGGCCATGTGGTAAACCGTGCTACACACTGTAGGAGAAAGAGAGACACGGCTTAGGGCACGGCCGTGGTGGCAGCCGTGGGAGAAACCGTACTTGGAGCCGTGGTGGAAGCTAGACGTGCCAAGGAGAGGAAATTGTGGAACTTTGACAGAGGATGGCACAGCCTAGGATCTAGCCGTAGTGTAGACCATGGTACACACTGGACAAGGATGAAGAGCTTGTAGATCATGCACAGAGCAAGGCACGGTTGAAAATCTAGCCATGGGTGGAGCTGTGGTACACACTGGGCACGGAAGATGATACGTGAATTTTGCACAGAGGAAGGCACGACTTGATTCACGGCCGTGTGATAGGGCGTGCTAGGCAGACGAAGATTCACTTCTCGAAATCTACTTGGAAAAGGAAAGATATTTTCGTATCTTGCTAGCAAAAGATCACATGCCATCCCTCTAACAATATAAATAGAACCAACCCTAAAGGGTGAGGGCAACTTTTTAATCTTTAATCTGGAATCTTTGGATCTTGAAGAACCTTGGACCATCTTGGAGCCAGAGCAGGCAACCGGGTTCATCATGTCTCCACTTTTTATTTTTGTTTTGTTGATGAACATGAGTAGCTAAGCTACTTTTCTAGCCAAAGGGTCATAGATGTTTAATTCTCCACGAATTGTGTGGTCTAATTGACTTGTATTTATTCTATTCTTTGTTTTTGGATATTCATATATCTTCTGATCGTTTTGTCATTATTATCTTTGTTGATTGGTATGAATTAGAGCTCTTCTACTCAATTAGCAAATTAATATAATGTCAACTAGCACGTCAAATCCGTAATTGTTTGATTGTTCTAGTCTTAGTGACACAATAACATGTTTGGTTATAAAAGAGATGATCGAATTCATGTTATAGAGGTGTATGATCATGTTTAAATAGGTTATCTTATAATCTACTGGCATGAATTGGTGGTCTCTCTAGTTTTTAATGCTATTGGTAGATTAAATCTTAAGCGCTTGTCTGGGGTTGTCTAATCGATAAGAGAAATAATCAAAGAGCTTCTCTTGGTTATCGAGGAAATACGGAGAGATAGGTTGTTAGAGCTTGTTAATAACCATAACCAGTTTATCTAGGAATAAGAATAGAAAACATTTGCATCGATGATCAATTCCTTGAATTAAACTATCTTGATTCCTTTGGCTAGGCTTTTATCAACATACGATTCTATTATCTTGCTTTGACTTTATTTTGATTCATAAACAAAACCCCCCCTCATTTGCTTTTCATCTTTATGCCCTTTGGATAGAAATATCTTTAACCAATCCCTATGGATTCAACCCTACTCACCACTATATGCAAATTATATATTTGTCTAGGAGTAGGTTTTATTTTTGTTGGATTCGACACCCATCACCTTCTCATGGATCTGTTTAATAAATTCTGCTTTCTTCTTGCCATCTGGATTAACATACTCAGAAATAGCCAGAGGTGATAAATCCAAAGGAGTTAGTGGATTAAAACCATACACAATTTCAAACGGAGTAAACTTAGTAGCAGAATGCATTGTGCGATTATAAGCAAATTCAACATGCGGCAAACCATCCTCCCAACTTTTAATGTTCCTTTTAATGACAGCCCTCAACAAAGTAGATAAAGTTCGATTTACTACCTCAGCTTGACCATCAGTCTATGGATGACAAGTAGTAGAAAACAATAACTTAGTTCCTAACTTATCCCACAATGTCTTCTAGAAGTAGCTTAAGAACTTAGCATCTCTATCCGATACGATTGTTCTAGGCATACCATGTAATCTCACAACTTCCCTAAAGAACAAATTAGCAATATTGCAAGCATCATCTGTTTTGTGACAAGGAATGAAATGTGCCATTTTAGAGAATCTATCCACGACTACAAAAATAGAATCTCGACCATGTCTAGACCCATGTAACTCATCTAACATGTCATCTAAGCGAGGAATGGGATGACGATACTTTACCGTGATGTTGTTGATGGCGCGGCAGTTAACACACATTCTCCATGACCTATCATTCTTAGGCACCAAAATCACAGGCACTGCACATGGACTCATGCTTTCTCTCACGTACCCCTTCTCCATTAATTCATCGACCTGCCTTTGGAGTTCCTTTGTCTCCTCTAGATTGCTCCTATAAGCCGGTTTGTTTGGAATCAATGCTCCGAGTACTAGGTCAATCTGGTGCTCAATACCACAAATAGGTGGTAATCCCTTTGGAATCTCCTCAGGGAAGACATCTTCAAAGTCCTGCACAATAGACACAACCACACTAGGCAAAGAGTTAAATAGTTCGTTAGTATTCAAACAAGTTTCCTTAAAAACCAGCAACAACATAGGTTGCTTCATCACTAACGCTCTCCTCACTACATTCGCTCTTGCCACACAACTCTCCTTTTGCAAGGCTGCACTCTCCTTTTCACTCACCACCAAAGTTGATCCCCCTTCAACTTGGTCTCTCACACTCTTTCCAGCCTTCTTCTCTTTTTCCTTTTGATATCGACTTTTGTGTTCCTTTTCTTTCTCGTTGTCTTTTCCTCTCTCACTCTCCCTCTATTTTTCACTCACCTTATATTTTGCAAAAGAC
Source organism: Laguncularia racemosa (assembly GCA_037954665.1). NCBI lineage: Eukaryota > Viridiplantae > Streptophyta > Magnoliopsida > Myrtales > Combretaceae > Laguncularia > Laguncularia racemosa. Next base: position 131,942 of record JBBMOL010000557.1, read on the forward strand.
TGTTGTAGCTGCAACTGATCCTCATACACCTGTTTAGGTATTAAGGGTTTAAGATTAAAGCTTTTCCTTTGGTGAGCAACCGTATACTTGTTAGAAAAGCCATCATAAACAACCTTCCTATCAAATTGCCATGGCCTCCCCAACAACACATGACATGCTTGCATTGACACTACATCGCATAACACCTCATCCTCATAACTACCAATGCGAAAAGCAATCAAGGCTTGCTTACTCACCTTAGTCTCGCCACTATCATTCAACCCCTGCAATTTATATGGACTAGGGTGTTTAGTAGTCTTGAGTCCTAGCCTCTCGACAATAAAATTACTCACCACATTAGTGCAACTTCCTCCATCAATGATCAAACTGCAAATATGATCACCTAGATAACATCTAGTATGAAAGATATTCTCTCGTTGCACCTCCTCTTCTTCTTTCACCTGCACATTCAAAGCTCTCTTCACTACTGCCACTAACCTCCCTACTGCAGGCTCCTCATCATCACTAACATCCTCTAATGGAGGCATATCATCCTCTTCACTATCCCCCTCAGTCTCATACTCACCATCAACACGCAGAATCATAACACGCCTATTCGGACATTGACTAGCAATATGGCCTTTACCTTAGCATTTAAAACATCTAATGTCACGATTTCTAGGAGTAGAAGAATCAGGTTTACCTTAGTTACCAAGAGTAGAACCCACTTGCCTCTGCTCTCCTTTTGGTTTGGTAGGTAAAGGCTTTTCTTCCTTCTTCCATTGGTTAGTCTTCCAGGCGGATGAACCAGCACCTTGTTGAAACTGTGCAATACTACTACCTTTCCTCTTGTGTTGGTTCTCAACCTTTATAGCCATATGAACCATATCTTCCAATTCTACATAATGCTGCAATTCCATGACATTTTGAATTTCTCTATTCAATCCAGCAAGAAACCTAGCCATGGTAGCCTCTCTATCTTCCTCTACATTCGCCCTAATCATAGTAACTTCCATCTCCTTGAAATACTCATCCACACTTCGGCTTCCCTACCTAAGAGTTTGAAATTTGTTGTGTAACTTACGATAGTAATACGCAGGCACAAACCGCTTCTTCATCTCTTCCCATGACTCAATAGGTGGTTCGCCATTCCTTCTTCGATTCAACATTAGTTGATCCCACCACACTATGGCATAATCCGAAAATTCAATGGCAGCAAGTTTCACTTTCTTTCTCCCACTATAGTTGTGACAATCAAACACCATCTCTACCTTCTTCTCCCACTCTAAGTACACCTCGAGATCATTCTTCCCTTGGAAAGGAGGAATCTTCATCTTTATACTACTCAGTTGATTATCCTCTCTATTCCTATCTCCTCTATCTTCCCAATCCTTAGTTCCTCTCTTCCTACCACTATAACCTCTATAACTCCCGACAGAAGGTTCATCAAATTCATCATCAGACATTCCATCTCCACCCCTTTGTACTCTCCTAAAACAACTCTCCCTCTTACGCCCTTAGAAGACGTTTTTAGATTGCTCTAGTCTTTGTTCCACCGTCTCATGAATTTGTTCCATGCCCTCCTGAAACATCCTCTTCATCTCACCCCTCAACGCCTCAATCACTAACCTAGCATCAAACCTTCCCCTCTCACTTTTAGGAGAATGTTGCCTCAACATCATTCCGGCAGAAAAAGATTAGTACTAACACAAATATATATATAATTAAGCCTCACGATACACTCCCTTACGTGTTTTTGCTCAAAGGATGATATCACACAATCACTCGTGTATTCTCAAAAGCAATGATGATATCAACCCACTAATTCCTCTTCCCAATTCTCTTAGAACTAACCCAAACTATACCAATTCCCTTTAGTTGAATTCAAAACAACTCTAGGGCTCGAAATTTTCCTCTTTTTTCTTTCCAATTTCTTTTTTGTTCCCTTTGTTTGTTGCTCTTGATCACGTTCCTTCTTTTTTTTGTCGTGATTCTTCCTTTTTTTTTGTAGCAAAATTGAATAAAAGGCACTACACTTTCAATAGACAATTAACACTATGAAAGTGAGTACGAACAATTGATATGAATGATTAGAGTTAGGGTTTTGATGTTACCTTCCTCAAATCGAACTGATGTTTTAACAAACCTAGGCTCTGATACCAAACCGATACGAAATCGGTTTGCTCTGATACCAAACTAATACGAACCACGCCAACGTATCACGAAACCTGATGGGACGATCTGACCGTTCTAACAAGTTTAAACCTTTACTC
>JBBMOL010000557.1:134693-166615 GCA_037954665.1 Laguncularia racemosa
TGTTTTAAATTTTTCCTTAGGGTTTCAATTATTTTCTATTTTTTTTCTTTTTTTTAGTTTCATGAGTCAAATTTTTCATACCGGGTCCCTTGAGAAACCCCTATCGTCATGTAATAAATTGTTGATGTTCAAAAATTAATTCTAATCTTTGAGTTTATTCTTTGTTGCAATCATAGTTTTGTTCATCTTGATATGGCGCAATTTTAGGATGGGATTAGATCCCCATTATTAAGATTGAAAAAATCGTTTAATTGAGTAGATCTAGCATGAATAAAAGACCCTTTGTAATCCTAGAGATAGTTATAGGAGGTTTTCTGTATGAACGAGGTCATTGTGGTCTAGTTCAATTGAGAGTCCTAGAATTTATTGCAATTTTAAATTTATTAATTAAAAGAGAGATCTTAATTGACTTAATTGGGATTAAGTTTAAATTGATCTTGAGAAAGACCCTAATCTAGTGTAAGAAACTCGCAGATCAAGATTGGGTATTAATCATTGGAAAGTTTGGAATTGAATAAAAGTTACATGAGAATTAGGGGTGGATTTTGGGGTAGGGTATGTTTAGATCATCGAATTAATTAAGGAGTGTTTGAATATATTTACTTGTTCATTTATTGGGTTTTTTTTCAGATTTAAACAATAATTAGGATAATTGAGATCATCAATATGAAAGTTAAATAGAAAGGAAAAATCGTTACAACAATACTTATAAGTCTTTCGTGATCGATACCTGTACTCTTACGCTATACTGCAAAAGATAGGTATACTTGCCTGAGAACTGATCGTAAGCTAAGATTGAGTATAGGTTTAACTTGTTAGAAGGGTCAGATCGTACATCAGGTGTGCAAAACGGTTCATGATACGGTGTGGCTTTCCCTATGCTGTCCCTGAGTAGCTTTAACTTGATCTTTTAAGCTTTAATCATGCTTCTTTTTTTTATCTTTCATCTTTTTTTTTGGTATTAAACCCGAAACTGATATATTTACCTGTTAATACTGACTCCACATTGATTTTATTCAAAAGACTACACAAATCATCATTAACGCCCATGATTTATAAGGTTTAATTTACTCTTATCAAATTTCCCCACACTTAAGCTTTTACTTGTCCTCAAGAAAACATGATTAAAGGAAACCCAAAGGACAATTTCTCCATAAGTTCCAATAATCGAGAAGATATTTCAGCATCATCGAGTTCTTTTTTTACACCTCAATCATTGATAATCTTTACTCAATCTTACCGTTAGTTGTATACAAAATACAGATACTAAAATTCCCAAAGCTAATCCAATTTAAATTTAAACTTTTACCCTTATCATTTAAAACTAAAATTCCCGACGTCAAAATTGCCACAACTCGAGACTATAAAATAAAGTATACAATCCTTTTAACCACTGTTGAAAAGCAACACAACCGGGCTAAAGGCATGTTTGATCCACTTGTCCCCTACTCTTCCTTTTCAATTTCATCCAATTCTTAAGATAATTTTGGGGAGTTACCATTAAAGCACTTAACTAAGTTAACCAACCCATGAAAGGAATTTTCGATCGATAATCCCGAGTTCATACTCGAGTTAACAGACGTTATTCCTCAATGTAGAGGGCCTCCCTAGATTTACTTGTTCGAGTCCAATTAACCATTTAATTAATTAATTAATTATTGAGACGTTTCCTTGGTCAATAATCCCAGACCAGGTGGTCTTAGGCTACTAGGTTTAAAGATACCCCTTCGAACCTCTACCAAACTCAATCAATCCCAAATATCATTCATATAAGCTCCTTTAATTCATTTCTCAGACTTTTCTCACGACCCCTTGTAGCGAGCTTTCAACCATTGATCCCAAGTTCGTCACCCGAGTCAATAGATGTTATTCCCTAAAAAGGGATCCACAGGCTTAATTAAATCGAGTCTAAAAGGTCCACTTCTGAACTATTTTTATATTATTATATTCTTTATTACTCCCAAATTTTTTTTTTCAGAAAATTCTTCAAAAAGGAATCACCAAGTTACGAGTATCATTTACTCCTTCACTCCAAGTTACATAACTCACCTACTAACAAAAAGAAGAGCATACTAAACTCACTATAAGTTTACTTCACCTTTGAAACCTGTATCTCACAAAAAAAAAAAAAAAAACAAAACAAAAGAAACTAAAATCGACTGAAAATAAAGCTAACTATCATAAGCATTTTTTATTTCAAGCATTAGTGGTTGGTCCCGTCTTCCAGAATTTAAAAAAATTAGGACAGTAAAACAAAAAGTAAACGCTTTCTCTGCACAACGGGCCAAATCTCCCGGGTCCAACTTCCATCTATCCCCCGCGAGATCACTAAATTTAAGTCATCATCAAATGGGAACGGGACAATGCCTGATCGGCGAGGAGAATCAGATCCAGTCACCTCAGTATCCTGCTGATTGCTCGCTTCACAGTAGCAACTGCTGGACTTTCATGTCGTGCCATAAATGTTGCAAAACCCCTGATTTTCTAAAAAAGAAAACCGGGATCATATGCAAACCCTCGAGTGACGATCTCCTCCAGAAACAACCCGAGTAGCTTGTGATACAACATCCTCACCACTAGAGCCACCACATGGGGAAGATCTACCCCCAATTTCTCACCAATACGGATAAACACGTGACCAAATAACTCTTCAGGCTCTTCAACCCACTTTGACTACTTGGCTTTGTTCTCTCTTAATTTCTTCCACATCCGCAGTCAATCTCTTGACAAAATCCGCCAGCTCCTGGTTTGGTCCGGCCTGCTCTCAAGCTTGCTCTTGCTCCTCATCCTGCTCGGGTTCTATCTCCTACTCTTGTTGTTCGTTAGATGCATCTAGTATACGAAACCGCCACCTTCGCAAAACACTCTCAAGGAGAGAGGTACTCCATCCACAACTGTCCCTTGGAACCCGTGTTGGGAAGACACCATAGTTTCTTCAGAATACGGTAATCTAGGAGCCAACAAAAACCTTGTGATGCCCTAGATCGCACTGTTTTTTCAAACACCAAACAGCTGCTAATCTAACATTGACTCGGGTACCAGTGATCATACTCCCAGCTGGTACAAGTCCGAAGCATTCATAATCCCCTAAGAAATCACCTCTAACCAGTGGTTGACTGGGCTAAAATGTAATGAAGCACACACACGGCAGGATCCTATAAATGGCTTCCCTTAGATTTAGATGGATCATACTCGCCATCTCCCATATTGTTCTCCACTCTATACTGTAATAAGCCTTTGGGAAAAGCATTTGGAAGCTGAGAGAACTCATCGAAGTCGATAAACTCATTGTCATAAATACCCAGACACTGATAAATTCTCTCATTTCAACACGGTGGTAACTCCTTTGGCAGTAGAAGGAGACCACGTTATCAAGCTAGGTATAACGTCCGAAACTAAGCTTGAATGTGGCGACAAAGTCATAGCTCAGCGAAGCATAAACGTCCTCCTCAATGCTAAGAAGTGCTCTCCAAGTTGGATCATTCAAGAATTGACCAAATTTTTTCCGCTAACCTATACCGAGCGAGAACTTCCCGAATCGATTACCACATTAGCATGAATAGCTCTTCCGTTCTCGCACCGTATCATACAAGCTTCATCCTCCCTCCTCAAGTTAGGAGGATAGCGTCTCGAAGCTCTAGACGACCCCCCAGCTGAACGAGGTTGAGCATTCTTACGTGCCACCGTTTAGTCCTAGGCATCTTGGATGCACCACACTCAAGAAATCTCTAAAGATTGATGAATGATGTCCTTCACCCATGGGAGCAAAAAAAAAAAGAAAAACGAAGATGCAGGGAGAAATAATGTCTGAATGAGGAGATAAGTGTAGGGAAAAGCGTCTTATAGATGACAATTGCGAACCTTAAGGGCTATTGACACGGTTTCAAAACTGGGCGTGTTCTAAGCCGTGCCAGGCACTGCTCTTATATAAAGGAATTTGGAAAAATCTTACCTTGTGGCACGGCTTGTAACTTGGCCGTGCCTTTACCCGTGTCATCCCCTGGAACGAAACACCTTTTACAAATGCTCATACACATAGGTGTGGCTTAGACCATGTCGTACCTCTTTGTTAAAATCTCAACTGCAAAACCAACATCACTAATATATTGATGATGACAGTAAAGGGAAAACTAACCTGAGTCTGTGAACTCTGGGCGTGTATATCCCACACGGCCGTTTGTATAGCTGTGTATATCTCTGTCTCTTTGTTCTTCGTACACAGTTGATTACACGGGTGTGTAACTCAACCGTGTGTCCCTTCAATGTGTTCTATGCACGGTTGGCTTACACGGTTGTGTATTCCAACACGTGTTACTGGTCTGTCCTGAAACTCTTCTTCCACGCTGATACACGGTCTGATACACAAGTGTGTATCCGAACCGTGTAATCTCCTGATTCCTTCACACGGCCGTTTTGTAAAACTGTGTGACTTCCTTTAACTTCAAAGCATTCCCTTTTTACTTGCTTTTATCTCCAATTCGTCTTGAATTTAAATACTTTTCATCAAATCATCCTTTTCCACACCTGAACATGAAATATAAATCAATTAAGCATCATAATCTTATATTTTCACGCCCAAATTATCTCAAAAATTGACTTAATCATCTCCAATTATAAGAGTTAAAATAGATTTATCATCAGTACTTAACTGTAATTTTGTTGATGGCTCGGCAATCCACGCACATATGCCATGATCCATCCTTCTTTGGAACAAGAATAACAAGGACCAAATATGGGCTAAGGCTCTGTCTCACAAATCCCCCTTTTACCAGCTCATCCACTTGCCTCTAAATCTACTTTGTCTCCTTTGGATTTGCTCTATATGCTCGTCTATTTGGAATTGAGGCACTTAGAACGAAGTCGATTTGATGCTCAATACCTCTCAATGGAGGTAATCCACTAGGTATTTCCTCAGGGAACAAGTTAGCAAATTCCTGCAAAAAGAAACAATGATTGTAAGCAAAGAATGGGTTAAGATGGTCAGTGGAAAAATAAACATCCTTGTGCATCGGTACAAGTAAGTGCTGTTTTGCCTTCAAGGTACTTTCAATCTCACTCGCCTCACCAATTTCACTCGTGTTTCCTCTCTAATTCTTTCCTCTCATGGCTCACAAGTGTATTTTTACCACTCTCTTTAACATTGTTTTTGTCTTTTCATTTTAAAAGTCGGCTTTGGATGTATTTAAAGCCGCCATCTTATAATTTATGACCAATATAAACTCCTTGGTAGGACATTTGAAAGGTCACTTCCAACTTATAATTTATGACCATTATAAACTCCTTTAATAGGACATTGAAAGGTCATTATCAGATGTTGAATGAAAATCATTTGAGAGAATTCTCTCTTCCTTTAGTTCTGGTAATAGAACAACCTTAAGTTTCTTCATCTTAAATGCTTGGAGAAATTGATCTTAATAGCTTAGGTTCTAATCGGCGGATTCGATAGGGGTCGAGTTATACACAATACTTGATTCAATTTCGATTCTTGGGTTTGAATCCTCTATTGATCATCGGTCTTAGATCAATATCTAAGGTTCGCATCATTTGGTATCAGAGCTACTTTTAATGTTTCTGATCTTTCGTTATATAAATGCAGGTGATTCGAGGATGAATCCTTCTGAGGAAGGGGGGAATGATAGAGATCAAGACGCATCCAACATTCGGGAGCTAGTCAAAGCCAATGATCCTTTACCAGGTATCGGGGGTCCTATGACACGATCACGGACCAAGCGAATGAAGGAGCATTGAAAAAGATTGATTATGGAACTTCATGAGCAAGAGGTGATTCGACATAACTCTAACACAAGTCCTAAGCTCATGAATATCATATATCAAAGTGGGGACGAAGCAGAGGACATCAGCAATGGATAGACGACCTTAACGTTGTTTTTATCTTTTCATTTCAAAGCCAGCCCTGGATGTATTTAAGTCACCAGCTTATAATTTATGATCATTAAAACTCCATGGTAGGACATTTGAAAGGTCACATACAACTTATAATTTATGACCATTATAAACTCCTTTGGTAGGACATTTGAAAGGTCATTATCAAATGTTGAATGAAATCATTTGAGAGAATTCTCTCTTCCTTAGTTTTGGTAATAGAACTACCTTAGGTTTCTTCATCTTAAAAGCTTGAAAAATCGATCCTGATAGCTTAGGTTCTAATTGGCGGGTTCGATTGGGTCGAGTTATGCACAATACTTGATTCAATTTTGATTCTTGGGTTTTGAATCCTCTATTGATCGTTGGGTCTTAGATCAATATCTAGGGTTCGCGTCATTTATTATTCTTCCAATTCGACTTCTATGAAGCACTAGAAGTTGAATTATACTTGGAAGAACTTGAAGTTGGATTATACCTTGATGTACTCTTTGCCTTCAACTGCTTCTCAATCTTGATCGCCTTATGCAACAATTCCACAATATCTACATAATGTTGTAGATCAATGATATCAGTGATCTCCTTATTCAATCCATTAATAAACCTAGCCATTGTAGCTTCATCATCCTCTTCTACTTTAGCTCTAATCATGGCCATTTCCATCTCTTTAAAGTAATCCTCTACACTTCTGGACCTTTGTGTCAAGCTTTGCAGTTTCCTATGTAAATCCCTAAAATAATGAGTAGGAATGTACCTCTTCTGCATGATTGTTTTCATCTTATCCCATGTGCCGACAGGTCCTCTCCCTATATTATCTTCTATTTCGAACCAGTTGATCCCACCATACACTCGCATAGTCAATGAATTCGACTACTGTAAGTTTAATCTTCTTATCCTTTGAATAATTATGACACACAAATATGTGATCAACCTTTCACTCCCACTTTAAGTATAATTCTGGATCATTCTTTCCTTGAAGGAAGGTATTTTTATCTTTATACTACCCAAATTACTATCTCTCCTTTGGGTATTTTCTCTCCCCATCACAAAATTATACTCTCCCACTTCAGTATCTTCTTCTAATTCCATTCTCACTCCCCTCCTCGGAAGCCTCTTAGATCTTCGACCCACTGTAGTGCCACCCATGGCTCCCAACTTTGCTCCATCCTATCTATCCTTTGATGGACTGGCCCAACTCAGCCCTCATCATTTATCTCATCTCACTCAGTAGCGCATTAAACATCAACTCATTATCTCCTACTCCCTTCTCCTTGTCAGGAAAACTTGACCAAACATGTTTGCTACAACAAAGAATGTTAGTAATATAATATAACAAGGCCTCACAATTTACTCCCTCACATGTTTTACACTCAAAGATGAAATTCACTCGTGTGTAACACAAATTTTAAGATTTCTCATGATTTAATCTCACACTCTACTTTTCCTTTACAAGCCCTGTTCTACAATTGAATCAACAAATTTTCTTCAAATAAACCACTAGGATAAATCAATGTGACAACGTAGAAATTTAACAACTAAAGACGACAAACTCAATGACCGATATGGAAAATGAACGAATTTGATAGGAAAATAATTCACTGGAACAACTAACAAACAAACTAGAACAATAACTGAAACTCACTCAATATTCAGCAACTTTTTTTTAAACTCTAAACAACCAGGTTCTCTGTTCCCTTGAATTTTGGCAAATCTATCCCAACTTCGTAAGCCTGCACCGGTTTGCAAAACCCCGCTTAATTTGTGAACTACTGCTGAACTTGGTAAATTCGCACGAGTTTGCTACAATATCTTGTTAGAATGGCTAAAACCATTGCTATTAGCCACAATTTTACCTAATTGCAAAGCTTTCTAGTGTTTTTCCCTAATGAGTGCAATTTGAGCGTATCTTCCCAAATTTGTGTGATTGCTTCAACTTAATATATTTTCCCACATTCGTGTACTGTGTGCTTGTTGGATGCATTTGCATTGGATTTTAGTAATTCCATCCAAACTTCATAAACTCGTGTCGGTTTGTGGAACCGAGCTTCATTTGTGAAATATGGCGAAACTTGGTAAACTCGCACGAGTTTGCTACGTTGTCTAAAGTTACATTGCAATGGCTAAAATTAATTCTATTCACCACAACATCAACAAATTTGCAATGGTTCTATAGTTTTCCCCAAGAATGCAATATACCTCAATGTGCGTATGTTTTCCGAATTTGTTTAATTTGTTCGAACATGAATACAATTGCCGTCATTCGTGTAATTGGCGCTAACTCGAAGCATTTTCATTGAATTTTGACAAATCCATCCTAACTTCGTAAACCTGCACCGGTTCGTTAGAACCCTGTTTAATTGGTGACATAAGGCTAAACTCGGTAAATCTCTCAAGCTCGCTACAGTGCCCAAAATCTCATTAGAACGGCCAAAATTATTGCTCTTTGCCACAATTTTGGAAAATGTGCAAAGGTTTCTAGAGTTTTTTCCTAGTGAGTGGAATTTGAGTCTGTTGTCCAAATTTGTTCGATTTGCTCTAGCTTGAGTAAAATTGCCATCATTCGTGCCATTAGTGCTAGCTTTAAGTTTTTGTATTGAATTTTGGCAAATCCATCCCAACTTCACAAACTTGCATCAGTTTGCAAAACCCCGCTTAAATTTTGTGAAGTATTGCCAAACTTGGTAAATTCACACGAGTTTGCTACAATATCCAAAATTTCATTAAGAATGGCGAAAAGTATTGCTATTAACCACGATTTTAACTAATTTGCAATGATTTCTATTTTTTTCCCTAATGAGTAAAATTTTTGAGCGTGTCTTCCCAAATTTCTGTGAATTGCTTTAACTTAATAAATTTGCCCTCTTTTCGTGTACTGTGTGCTAGTTTGATGCATTTGCATCGGATTTTGGCAATTCCGTCCCAACTTCGTAAACTAACTTGCGCCATTTGCTAGAAAATGTTTGTGCTGATGCACTTTCTCGAAAGTATGTTCTTATTTCTACTCTTAGTTCTAGACTGCTTGGTTTTAAGCATATTAAAGAATTGTATGCTACTGATCGAGAATTTTGTGAAGAGTATGTTCGTTGTGAGAAGAGTGGTCATCGTAAATTTTATAATCATGAGGGATTCTTGTTTAGGGAAAATAAACTTTGCATTCCCAATTATTCTTTAAGAAAGTTATTAGTAAGGGAGTCTCATGGAGGAGGTTTAATGGGGCATTTTGGAGTAGCTAAAACTTTAGGGGTTTTGCAGGAACACTTCTATTGGCCTCACATGAAAACGAGATGTTGAGAGGATTTGTGAGCGATGTGTCAATTGTAAGCAAGCAAAATCTAGAATCCAACCTCATGGACTTTATACCCCACTTCCATTCCTCATGACCCTTTGGGGTGGATATTTCCATGGATTTTGTGTTAGGATTACCCAAGTCTAAGTATGGTCGAGACTCTATTTTTGTAGTCGTAGATAGGTTTTCTAAGATGGCACATTTCATTCCTTGACACAAAACAGATGATGCTTGCCATATTGCTAATTTGTTCTTTAAGGAAGTGAGATTTGATACGAACCACGCCAACCCCTGACGAAACCCAATACCAATACGTTCGGAATTCGTTGCCTAAGACGCCTAAACACCTAAAGTGGAAACCGCGACCCATTGTCTATAAGCGAGACAAGAACCTTGGTATATGTGAAGACGCCACAATCGGGATGAAAGGCCGATTGATAAGTCGAGATGAACGCCACGGAAATTAATCCGATAAGTTCTAGTTAGTTCTTGAAGAACCAAGAGAGGTGCCACTCAAAAGTGTTTAATGTTCAAAGATGTATATTCTAAGTGGTTCTAACTCTAGGAGCTTTTATACTAGGGTTACAATTCGTGAAAAACAAGTCTAAAACGACGTAGCTTAGATAAGTTGTGTAAAAACACGAAAATAGAACAAGCTGCCGACAGGGGATATACGGTCGTGTACACAACCGTGTACTTTGGCCGTGTACTTTTCTGTGCACATTCCGGTCACATACACGACCGTGTACTTCTGGTCATGTATCTTTCTGTGGATTTGCTTGTCTCCATACATGGCCGTGCCTTTTAGCCGTATGTCTAGCCGTGTATGATTCTGTGCAATCTTGGAATTCCTACACAGTCGTTCCTTGAAAGTACACGCCCTCTTCAACCCGTGTCCGGTGTGACTTGTTTAAGACCAAGGGTCTTCCCATGGTTGTTCAAATCCGTTCCAACTTCATGATTGCTCCAATCCTTTCCGGCTTCATGGACATCCTTTATCAACCCGTTAAGTGCGTCCTTAAGTCGTTTCGCTCGACTTCTTGTGATCGGTCCAGGCGGCACTTTAAGAGGAACCACATTCCTTCTTCCGGCTTGACTCTCATCATGGATCTCATCAAGATTGCATGGTATGCCTAGAACAATCGTATCGGATCGGGAAGCTAAGTTCATGAGCTACTTCTAGAAGACCCTGTGGGCTACGTTAGGAACTAAGTTATTGTTCTCTACTACTTGTCATCCACAGACTGATGGTCAAACTGAGGTAGTAAATCGAACTTTATCTACTTTGTTAAGGGCTGTCATTAAAAAGAATATTAAAAGTTGGGATGATTGTTTGCCGCATGTTGAATTTGCCTATAATCACTGATAGAGCCATTTATACTAAATCTTTATAGTATGAATTGTGTTAATTTATTATTGATTTTATAGAAAATCATAAGGAAATAGTACTTAATTTTATTATGGTAATAAATCAGGCTTAATGGAGTCAAGAGTGCTAATTCAAGTGATTTAGAGAAGTCATCTACAAACTGGATCAAAGACAAGGATTTACACCGCCGAAGGAAAGTACATGGGCGTGTATTTGAAGTACACGGTCGTGTATTTGGGTTTGGAATCAACAGAAACATACACGGTTGAAGTACACGGCCGTGTATCTGTCTTGAAGAACCAACACAAGGAGGCACGGTTTGTGATCTAGTCGTGGTGGTAGCCGTGCCATACACTGACCAAGGATGAAGAATTGTGAATTATTGACCAGAGGAGGCACGGTTCGAAATCTGGCTGTGTTGGTGGGCGTGCCAGGCGTACGTTATTCACTTCTCGAGATTTACTTGCAAAAGGAAAAGATATATTCGTATCTTGCTAGCTGAAGATCCTCTGCCATTCCCTTAACAGTATAAATAGAACCAACCCTAGAGGAGAAAGAGGGAGGATGATTTTTGGCAAAGAGAAGAAACCGAATTTTTCATACTTTCACTTTTGATTTTCGTTTTGAAGATGAACAGTGTAGCTAAGTAGATTTTCTAGCCAAAGGATCATTGAAGTTTAATTCTTCATGAATTGTGAGATTTAATTGATTTATCTTTACTCTATTATTTGTTTTTGATATTTATATATCTTCTGAATGTTTTGTTAATGTTATCTTAGTTAATTGGCATGAATTAGAGCTCTTCTACTCAATTAGCAAGTTAATATATTGTCAACTAGTACGTCATATCCGTAATTGTTTGATAGTTCTAGTTTCTATGACACAATGACATGTTTGATTATAAATTAGATAGTCAAATCATGTTATGGAGATATATGATCTTGTTTAAATATGTTATCTTATAATCTACTGGCATGAATTGGTAATCTCTCTAGTTTTTTTAATGCTATTGATAGATTAAATCCTAAGAGCTTGTTTAAGGTTGTTTAATCAATAAGAGAAGTAATCAAAGAGCTTGTTTTGATTTTCAAGAAAGTAAGGAGAGATAGGTTATTAGAGCTTGTTAATAACCATAACCAATTTATCTTAGATAAAGAATAGAAAATATTTGCATCAATGATCAGTTCATATGAATTAAACATAGTGATTTCCTTTAGTTAGGCTTTTATCATTATTCAATTTTTATTATCTGATTTCAGTATTATTTTAATTCACAAACAACCCCCCCGCCCCCCCCCATTCTTCTTTTCCTCTCTATTCTCTTTAATAGAAATATATTTAACCAATCCCTGTGGATACGACCCTACTCACTACTACACATAAATCATATAATTGTCTAGGAGTAGGTTTTTATTTTTGTGGATTCGACACCCATCAATCGCACAATGCATTCTGCTACTAAGTTTACTCCTTTGAAATTTTGTAATGGTTTTAATCCACCAACTCCTTTGGATTTATCACCTCTGCCTATTTCTGAGTATGTTAATCTAGATGGTAAGAAGAAAACAGAATTTATTAATACATTTATGAGAAGGCAAGTTAAACATTGACCGAAGAATAGAGCAGTATGTGAAACAAGCCAACAAGGGTCGTCGACAAGCTGTCATTGAACCTGGAGACCGGTTTGGGATCACATGCGCAAAGGGCGGTTTCCTGTGCAGCGTCGATCTAAATTACTACCTATAGGCGATGGACCATTTCAAATTCTTGAGCGCATCAACGATAATGCCTACAATTAGATTTGCCAGGTGAGTATCAAGTAAGTGCTACTTTTAACGTTAATGATTTGAGTCCATTTGATGTAGGCGATGATTTGAGAACAAATCCTTTTCAAGAGGAGGGGAATGATGAAAGCCATGATGGGAGTCAAGCTAGAAGATGGAATGTGGATCCTCTTGAAGTGCCATCTGGACCGATCAAAGAACTCGAGCGAAACGATTCAAGGAAATACTTAATGGGTTGATAAAAGATACCCAAGAAACTGGAAAAGAGTGGAGCAACCATGAGGATGACCTTGCATTTGTACAAGTCATTCAAGGAGATCAAAGCTACCGGCCTTGACAACGCTGGCTTAAACGCTGCCGGCTTTGAACCAGCATTGCAATTAGAGCGCGTAGAAGGACTACACCGCTACTATGCCGCTGGCCTATATACCCGGCATACATCCTATGCCGGCTACTACGCCGCCTGTGTACATTGCCTGTTTGTTATTTTTCCGCAACTTTATTATGTTTTTTCGTTTTGGGCTTTTGTTTTACGAGCTGTAAACCCTATTTAAAGCTGCTAGGGTTGGAAAACAGAACATACAACTTACATACAACATTGAAAAAACATAATTTGAGAGAATTCCTCTCTTGTTCTCCAAAGAACTTCTCTTGAACTTATCGATCTCTTCCATAGCGTTGAAACCCGACTTATCAATCGGTCTTTCATCCTGATTGTGGCGTCAACAGAATATACCAAGGTTCTTGCCTCACCTATAGGCAACGGTTGCGGTTCCACTTGATTGTTTTAGCATCTTGGGTTGCAATTCCAAACGTATTGGTATAGGGTTTTATCACACGTGGGCGTGGTTCATATTAGTTCAGTATCAGAGCCTAGGTTTGTTAAACATCAGTTCGATTGAGAAAGTTAACATCAAAACCCTAACTTCAATTGTTCATATCAATCGTTCATATCAAGTTTCGTATTACCATCGCTTCATACTCAAATTCATAGTGTTAATTGTCTCTTGAGTAGTGTAGTTTCATTCTAGCAATCTTGTTACAAAAAAAAAAAAGGAAGAAGAACGAAAAAAAAATGGACAAAAAAAAAAGCAAAGACAAAAAAAAAGAAAAAGGGAAAAATTCAAGCCAAAAAGTTTGTTCTTGAATCCTACAGAAGAATTTGTTGTGGTTTGGATTAGTTCCAAGAGAATTGAGAAGTGGGATTGGTGAGTTAATATCATATTTGGTTATGAGAATACACAAGTGATTGTGAGATATCCTTCTTTGAGTAAAAACACGTGAGGGAGCGAATTGTGAGGTTTAATTCTATATATTTGTGTTAGTACTAACCTTTCATTGTAGGAACTATGTTGAGGCAACATTCTCCTAGAAGGTGAGAGGGGGAGGTTAGATGCTAGGTTAGCGATTGAGGCGTGAGGAGTGAGATGAAGAGAATGTTTTAGGAGGGAATGGAACAAATTCATGAGACAGTGGAGCAAAAACTAGAGCAATCTAAAAACGTCTTCAAGGGCGTAAGAGGGAGAGTTGTTCTAAGAGAGGACAAAGGGGTGGAGATGAGAAATTTCGATGATGAGTTTGACGAACCCTCTATCGGGAGTTATAGAGGTTATGGTGCTAGGAATAGAGGAAGTAGGGTTAGGAAGATAGAGGAGATAGGAATAGAGAGGATAATCAATTGAGTAGTATAAAGATGAAGATTCCTCTTTTCCCAAAGGGGAAGAACGTATCCCAAGGCATACTTAAAAAGGGAGAAGAAGGTAGAGATGTGTTTGATTATCACAATTATAGTGGGAAAAAGAAAGTGAAGCTTACTGCCATTGAGTTTTCAGATTATGCCATAGTGTGGGGGGATCAACTGATGTTGAACAGAAGAAGGAATGGCGAACCACCCATTAAGTCTTGGGATGAGATGAAGAGGGTGATGAAGAAGCGGTTTGTTCCTACTTACTACTATCACAAATTGCACAACAAATTGCAAACTCTCAGCAGGGAAGCTGAAGTGTGGATGAGTATTTAAAGGGAGATGGATGATGGAATCAAAATCCGACAAGACCTATCATTAGGACAAAAATTGAAGGGTTTCAAATCTTGGCAATGAGGGCCCATTTCAAGCAGATCAACCTCGGAATAAATTATTATCTAACCTCTTTTATCTTATTCATGAATTGTATATTCCAACAGGTATGCTTATTTGGTTTCACAAGGCGATGGATGAACTCACTAAGACTCAGCTTGTGGGTTATCTGTGGACCGACCTGAACCGGCGATGAGTTGAACCGACGGATTCCATCATGAAGCTAGCCTACCGAAGATTATTTTCTTTACGTGTAATTTATGTTTGAACCATTTATTTTGTAAGCTTTATGGGACATTTTATTTGGTTGTATTTTACCTTTAGGACTGGCCACCCTATAGTGGCATAGTTGTGATTTTTAGTCATTCTAACCCTAAAGGGTGCAAGTATAAATACTTGCAAATTAGGGTTTTTGAGGAGCTTTTGAACATTTGAGAAAAAACACCCCTTTTGCCGTGAGAAGAGTGCCTCTTTCAAGCAATTGCTCTTATCAATTTCCTTAGTGAAATTGTGGCGAGTAGGCTTGGATTTGTTGTGTGTTATATCAACAAATTACAAGTTGATCCTAATTCCAAACTAGTGAGTCATATCTGGTGAGGATTTAGTTACTTTTATGTACTTTTTGTTCTTATGAAATTAGGGTTCTAATTTCGAAATTTGAAGAACCTTTGAATTGAATTTGAATCCCCTTTCATTTTCTATCTAGCAATCGTTTTTTTTTAATATTTTGGGTTTTAAACCAATTTTCGGTTTTTTTTAAGGTTTTTAAAGTTTTTCCCCCCTTTCCTTGGGGGGCGTGGAAATTTTCTTTGGGGGAAAAATTTCATCCCTTTTTTTTTTTTTCCCCCTTTCCCCCCCCTTTAAAAAGGCAAAAACACCCCTTTTGGAAATCAAAACCCAAAAGGGTTTTAAAAAAAGGGAGGGATTGTTTTGAATTTGTGATTTTGATTCCTTTATTTTGGGGAAATATTTTCCCCCTATTCCCGGGTGAGTTTTTTTTTTTAGGGTTTTTTAAAAAAGGAGGGATTTTTTGGGCAATTAGGATTGCCTTTTTTTCCCATTTTTCCCCCCGTGATTTTTTAATTTTGGAAAGGTTTTTTGAAAAGGGGTTTTTTTTTTTGGTTTGTTTGAATTTTGGGGGAATTAAAAAATTTTTTTGGTATTCCCAAAATTTTTGGAACCCCCAAAATTTGAAAAAGGGAGGGGAAAAAAAATTTTCCGGAAAAAAAAAGTGAATGAAAATTTTTGTTTTTGGTTCCCTTGTTTTCCCGTAAAAATTGACCCTTTGGGTTAAATTTAAAGGTTTAAAAATTAAAATTTGTTTGGGGTTTTAAAAGAAAAAAATTTGGGCCCGGTGAGTATCCACTTTGGGGAAGGTTTAAAAACTTTTTTTTTGTAGAAGGGGGGAATATCTTTTTTGAAATTTTTTTTTTTGGGCCCCCTTGGGGATTTTAAATTTTTTAAAAGGAGGGGAAAGGGGGTAGGGGGTTTTTTTTCAAAAAGTGCAAAATTGGGTTTTAAGGAAAAGGGAAAAATTTGGTTTTTTTTTTTGCATTTTTTTGAATTCGGAATTGTGGGGGGAAATTTTTTTGCAATTTCCAGATTTGATTATTTGGGGGGGTTTAAAAAAAAGGGAAAGTTTTTTTGATTTAAAAAAACAACCCTTTAAAGGGGGAAGGAGTTAATTGTCCCTTTTTTTTAAAAATTTTGGAAAAATTTTTGCATCTTCCCAAAAATGTGGGGGGGATTTTTGGCCAATTTAAAAGTGAAGGGGGAAAATTAAATTTTTAAAAATTTTTTAAATTTGTTTCCCCCTTTTTTTTGGTTTTAAATTTGGGTTTTAAAAATTGTGTTAAAGGGGTTTATAGGGGAAAACCGTGAGGGGGTGTAGGAAATATATAGGGGTTTTTGTGTGTCCCCAAATTAAAAAGGGGAAAAGGGGTAAAATTTTCCCCCCAAAAATTTGGGAATTTACGTGGAAAAAAGAGGAAAAAAATTTTTAAAAATTGGGAAAACCAAAACCCCCATTTACTTAAAATTTTATTAAGAGGGGGTTATTAAATTATTTTTAAAATTTAAAATTTAAAAATTTGTTTCCCCTTAAACCTTTTTTGGGGAAATTTTTCCCCAAATTAAAGGGTTTTGCCCCCACTTGGGGGGAATTTTTGTTGCCGGTATTTTAATGAAATTTTTGCGGGGGAAAAGGGGGAGGGGGTTAAAAAATTTTTTTTTGTTTTTTTTTCCCTTTTTCTTTTTTTGTTTTTTGGGGCCCCTTTTTAAAGGGGAGAAATTTTATTAGTTTTGTTTTTTGCTCCCTTTGGGGAAATTTAAAAAGATTTTTGCAACATTTTTTAATTGGGGTTTTGCGTGAATTTTTGTTTTGTTGAAAAGGGTTTAAAAGTGGATATTGGGATTCTGTAGAGATACTCCTTCAGATGGATTACTTTTGGGAAACAGAGTCTCTGCTGCATTTGAATTGCAAGATTTGAGGTCAAATCTTTTTGAGGTCCAAGGAGATGATGGAATCAAAATCCGACAAGACCTATCATTAGGACAAAAATTGAAGGGTTTCAAATCTTGGAATGAGGGCCCATTTCAGCAGATCAACCTCGGAATAAATTATTATCTAACCTCTTTTATCTTATTCATGAATTGTATATTCCAACAGGGAAAGCTTATTTGGTTTCACAAGGCGATGGATGAGCTCACTAAGACTCAGCTTGTGGGTTATCTATGACCGACCTGAACCGGCGATGAGTTGAACCGACGGATTCCATCATGAAGCTAGCCTACCGAAGATTATTTTTTACTTGTAATTTATGTTTGAACCATTTATTTTGTAAGCTTTATGGGACATTTTATTTGGTTGTATTTTACCTTTAGGACCGGCCACCCTATAGTGGCATAGTTGTGATTTTTTAGTCATTCTAACCCTAAAGGGTGCAAGTATAAATACTTGCAAATTAGGGTTTTTGAGGAGCTTTTTGAACATTTGAGAAAAAACACCCCTTTTGCCGTGAGAGAGAGTGCCTCTTTCAAGCAATTGCTCTTATCAATTCCTTAGTGAAATTGTGGCGAGTAGGCTTGGATTTGTTGTGTTTATATCAACAAATTACAAGTTGATCCTAATTCCAAACTAGTGAGTCATATCTGGTGAGGATTTAGTTACTTTTATGTACTTTTTGTTCTTATGAAATTAGGGTTCTAATTTCGAAATTTGAAGAACCTTTGAATTGAATTTGAATCCCCTTTCATTTTTTTATCTAGCAATCGTTGTTATATCATATATTGTTGTTCATCAATATTTCGGTTTCTTGAGGAATTTTGAGTCATTTCCCTTCTTATGGCGTGGATCTTCATAGGGATTTCATCCCTTCTTTTGTATGTGCTTGAAACCCCCCTTTAGGCCCCATCAATGGAGGTTACTATGATTAGAGCAAATGTTAAGAAGGATAGAGAGGCTACCATGGCTAGATTTCTTGCTGGGTTAAATAGAGAGATTCAAAATGTAGTAGAATTGCAGCATTATGTGGAATTGGAAGATATAGTTCACATGGCTATAAAGGTTGAGAACCAACATAGGAGGAAAGGTAGTAATACTGCACGGTTCCAACAGGGTGCGAGTTCATCTACGTGGAGGACTAACCATTGGAGGAAGGAAGAAAAGTCTTTACCCACCAAGCCAAAAGGAGAGCAAAGCAAGGGGGGTCTACTTCTGGTAATCAAGGTAAACCTGATTCTTCTACTCCTAGAAATCGTGACATTAAATGTTTTAAATGCCAAGGCAGAGGCCATATTCCTAATTAATGTCCGAATAGACGTATTATGATTCTACATGATGATGGTGAGTATCAGACTGAGGGGATAGTGAAGATGATGATATGCCTCCATTGGAGGATACTAGTGATGACGAGGAGCCTGCAGTAGGGAAGTTAGTGGCAGTAGTGAAGGAAGAAGAGGAGGTGCAACGAGAAAATATCTTTCATACTAGATGTTATCTAGGTGACCATATTTGTAGTTTGATCATTGATGGGGGGAGTTGCACTAATGTGGTGAGTACTTTCATTGTTGAGAGGTTAGGCTCATAGACACTAAATACCCTAGCCCATATAAATTGCAGTGGCTGAATGATAGTGGCGAGACTAAGGTGAGTAAGCAAGCCTTAATTACTTTTCGCATCGGTAGGTATGAGGATGAGGTGTTATGCGATGTTGTGCCGATGCAGGCGTGCCATGTGTTGTTGGGGAGGCTATGGCAGTTTGACAGGAAGGTTGTTCATGATGGCTTTTCTAACAAGTATACATTGTTCACCAATGGCAAAAGCTATAATCTTAAACCTTAACACCTAAACAGGTGTATGAGGATCAGTTGCAGCTACAACAATCTTTGCAAAATTAAGGTGAGGGAAAAATAGAGGGAGAGTGAGAGAGCAAAAGACATAGAAAAGAAAAGGAACACAAAAGTCAATATCAAATGGAAAAAGAGAGGAAGGCTGGAAAGGTGTGAGAGGCTAAGTAGAGGGGGGATCAACTTTGGTGGTGATGGTGAAAAGGAGAGTTGTGTGGCAAGAGCGAGTGTAGAGAGGAGAGCGTTAGTGATGAAGCAACCTATGTTGTTGCTGGATTTTAAAGAAACTTGTTTGACTACTAACGAAACTTCTTAACTCTTTGCCTAGTGTGGTTGTGTCTATTGTGCAGGACTTTGAAGATGTTTTCCCTAAGGAGATTCCAAAGGGATTACCTCCTATTCGTGGTATTGAGCACCAGATTGACTTGTTCTTGAAGCATCTATTCCA
This sequence comes from Laguncularia racemosa, assembly GCA_037954665.1. NCBI lineage: Eukaryota > Viridiplantae > Streptophyta > Magnoliopsida > Myrtales > Combretaceae > Laguncularia > Laguncularia racemosa. Next base: position 153,888 of record JBBMOL010000557.1, read on the forward strand.
AACAAGCCAGCTTATAGGAGCAATCCAGAGGAGACAAAGGAACTTCAAAGGCAAGTCAACGACTTAATGGAGAAGGGGTATATGAGAGAAAGCATGAGCCATGTGCAGTGCCTGTGATTTGGTGCCTAAGAAGGATGGGTCATGGAGAATGTGTGTTGATTGCCGCACCATCAACAACATCACGATAAAGTATCGCCATCCCATTCCTCACTTAGATGACATGTTAGATGAGTTACATGGGTCTAGTGTCTTTTCCAAAATTGATTTGAAAAGCGGATATCACCAAATTAGAATGAAAGAAGGTGATGAATGGAAAACAACATTTAAGACAAAATATGGATTATAAGAGTGGTTAGTAATGCCTTTTGGTTTAACTAACACACCTAGTACTTTCATGAGACTTATGAACCATGTTTTGAGGACTTTTATTGGTAAATTTGTGGTTTTCTATTTTGATGATATCCTCATTTACAACAAGAGTTTGGAAGACCATATATCTCACTTGAGGGATGTTTTGGAAGTTCTTCGAAAGGAGCAATTATATGCTAACCTCAAAAAGTGCACTTTTTGCACAGATAAACTTGTGTTTCTTGGTTTTATTGTTAGTGCACAGGGAATACAGGTTGATGAAGAGAAGATTCGTGGGATCTAAGAATGGCCTAGTCTAACTAATGTAAGTAATCTTAGAGTTTCCATGGACTAGCGAGCTTTTATAGGAGGTTTGTGAAGGATTTCAGCACCATTGCAGCACCACTTACTAAAGTAATCAAGAAGAATGTGGGGTTGAGTTAGGTGAGAGCAACAAGAGAAAGCCTTTCAACGATTAAAAATAAGTTGACTCATGCGACACTACTTGCTTCACCTAATTTCTCTAAAACTTTTGAAATTGAGTGTGATGCTTCAGGAATAGGTGTTGGAGCAGTTCTCATGCAGGAGAGGAGACCAATTGCATTCTTTAGTGAGAAGCTAAGTGGGGCAACCATGAACTACCTTACTTATGACAAGGAGTTATATGCATTGGTTTGAGCTCTGGAGACTTGGCAACATTATCTTTGGCCAAAAGAATTCGTGATCCACACTGATCATAAATCCTTGAAGTACTTGAAGGGACAACATAAGCTGAAAAAAAGGCATGCTCGTTGGGTAGAGTTTAACGAAACATTTCCCTATGTTATCCACTACGAGCAAGGTAAAGAAAATGTTGTTGCTGATGCACTTTCTCGAAGGTATGTTCTTATTTCTACTCTTAGTTCTAGACTGCTTGGTTTTGAGCATATTAAAGATTGTATGCTGTGGTCGAGAATTTTGTGAAGAGTATGTTCGTTGTGAGAAGAGTGGTCATGGTAAATTTTATAAGCATGAGGGATTCTTGTTTAGGGAAAATAACTTTGCATTCCCAATTGTTTCTTTAAGAGAGTTATTAGTGAGGGAGTCTCATGGAAGAGGTTTAATGGGGCATTTTGGAGTAGCTAAAAACTTTAGGAGTTTTGCAGGAACATTCTATTGACCTCACATGAAACGAGATGTTGAGAGGATTTGTGAGCGATGTGTCACTTGTAAGCAAGCAAAATCTAGAGTCCAATCTCATGGACTTTATACCCCATTCCCATTCCTCATGAGCCTTGGGTAGATATTTCCATAGATTTTGTGTTAGGATTACCCAGGTCTAGGTATGGTCGAGACTCTATTTTTGTAGTCGTGGATAGGTTTTCTAAGATGTCACATTTCATTCCTTGCCACAAAACAGATGATGCTTGCCATATTGCTAATTTGTTCTTTAGGGAAGTTGTGAGATTGCATGGTATGCCTAGAACAATCGTATCGGATCGGGATGCTAAGTTCTTGAGCTACTTCTGGAAGACCCTATGGGCTAAGTTAGGAACTAAGTTATTGTTCTATACTACTTGTCATCCACAGACTGATGGTCAAACTGAGGTAGTAAATCGAACTTTATCTACTTTGTTAAGGCCTGTCATTAAAAAGAACATTAAAAGTTGAGAGGATATTTGCCGCATGTTGAATTTTCTTATAATCGCACAATGCATTATGCTACTAAGTTTACTCCTTTTGAAATTGTGTATGGTTTTAATCCACTAACTCCTTTAGATTTATCACCTCTTCCTATTTCTGAGTATGTTAATCTAGATGGTAAGAAGAAAGTAGAATTTGTTAAACAGATCCATGAGAAGGCAAGGCTAAACATTGACGAAGAACAGAGTAGTATGTGAAACAAGCCAACAAGGGTCGTTGATGAGCTGTCTTTGAACCTAAAGACTATGTTTGGGTTCATATACGCAAAGAGCGGTTTCCTGTGCAGCGTCAATCTAAATTACTACCTAAAGGCAATGGACCATTTCAAATTCTTGAGTGCATCAACGATAATGCCTATAAGTTAGATTTGCTAGGTGAGTATCAAGTAAGTGCTACTTTATAATGTTACTGATCTGAGTCCTTTTGATGTAGGCGATGATTTGAGGACAAATCCTTTTCAAGAGGAGGGGAATGATGAAAGCAATGATGGGAGTCAAGCTAGAAGATGGAATGTGGATCCTCTTGAAGTGCCACTTGGACTGATCACAAGAACTCGAGCGAAACGATTCAAGGAAGCACTTAACGGGTTGATAAAGAATATCCAAGAAGCCAGAAAAGAGTGGAGCAACCATGAGGATGACCTTGCATTTATACAAGTCATTCAAGGAGATCAAAGCTGCAGGCCTTGACAACGCTGGCTTAAACGCTGTCGGCTTTGAACCGGCATTGCAATTAGAGCGCAACAGAGGGACTACACCGGCTACTACGCCATCGGCCTATATACCGGCGTACATCCTACACCGGCTATTACGCTGCCTACTACACCGTCGACGTACATTGCTTGTTTGTTATTTTTCCGTAATTTATTATGTTATGTCGTTTTGGGCTTTTGTTTTACGAGCTATTAAAACCTTATTAAAAGCTGCTAGGATTGGAAAACAGAACATGCCACTTATATACAACATTGATAAACATAATTTGAGAGAATTGCTTTCTTGGTTCTCTTAAGAACTTCTCTTAAACTTATTGGATCTCTTCCGTAGTGTTGAACCCGACTTATCAATCGGTGTTTCATCTCGATTGTGGCGTTAACAGAATATACCAAGGTTCTTGCCTCACCTATAGGCAACGGGTTGCGATTCCACTTGATTGTTTTGGCATCTTGGGTTGCAATTCCAAACGTATTGGTATAGGGTTTCGTCACACGTGGGCGTGGTTCATATCATCCATCTTAACTTCGTAAGCCTGCACCGGTTTGCAAAACCTCACTTAATTTGTGAACTATTGCCGAACTTGGTAAATTTGCACGAGTTTGCTACAATATCTCGTTAGAATGGCCAAAACCATTGCTATTAGCCACAATTTTACCCAATTTGCAAAGGTTTCCAGTGTTTTCCCTAATGAGTGCAATTTGAGCGTGTCTTCCTAAATTTTTGTGATTTGCTTCAACTTATTAAATTTGCCCTCGTTTGTGTATTGTGTGCTTGTTGGATGCATTTGCATTGGATTTTGGCAATTCCATCCCAACTTCGTAAACTCGCGCCGGTTTGTGGAACCTTGCTTAATTTATGAAATATGGTGAAACTTGTTAAACTCGCATGGGTTTGCTACATTGTCTGAAGTTACGTTGCAATGGCCAAAATTAATTCTATTCGCCCACAACTTCAGCAAATTTTCAAAGGTTTCTAGAGTTTTCCCCAATGAGTGTAATGTGCCGCAATGTGGTATGTTTCCGAATTCGTTTGATTTGTTCCGTCATGAATACAATTGCCATCATTCATGTAATTGGCGCTAGCTCGAAGCATTTTCTTTAAATTTTGGCAATCCATCCTAACTTCGTAAACCTGCACTAGTTCGTTAAAACCTTGTTTAATTGGTGAAAAAAGGCCAAAACTCGGTAAATTCACTTGAGCTCGCTACGGTGTCCTATACCCCCGTTAGAATGGCCAAAATTATTGCTGTTTGCTACAATTTTGGAAAATGTGCAAAAGGTTTCTAGTGTTTTTCCCAGTGAGTGGAATTTGAGTATGCTGTCAAAATTTTTTCGATTTGCTCCAACTTGAGTAAAATTGCCATCATTCGTTCCATTAGTGTTAGCTTTAAGTATTTGTATTGAATTTTAGCAAATCCATCCCAACTTTGTAAACTTGCACCGGTTTGCAAAAACCCGCTTAATTTGTGATGTATTGCTAAACTTGGTAAATTCACACGAGTTTGCTGCAATATCCAAAATTTCGTTAGCCAAAAGTATTGCTATTAACCACGATTTTAACTAATTTGCAACGATTTCTATATTTTTCCCTAATGAGTACAATTGAGCGTGTACTTCCCAAATTTGTGTGATCTGCTTTAACTTAATAAATTTGCCCTCATTCGTGTACTGTGTGCTAGTTTGACGCATTTTGCACCGGATTTTGGCAATTATGTCCTAACATCGTAAACTTACTCGTGCCAGTTAGTGGAACCCTTCTATATTTATGAAATATGGCAAAACTTGGTAAATTCGCACGAGTTTGCTGCATTGGCTATGGTTACGTTACAATGGCCGAAATTAATTCTATTTGCCACAACATCAGCAAATTTGCAAAGGTTTCTAGAGTTTTCCCCCAATGAGTGCAATCAGACCGCAACTTGAGCATGTTTTCATAATTAGTTTAATTTGTTCCAACATGAATACAATTGCTGTCATTCGTGTAATTAGTGCTAGTTTGTAGTATTTTCATAGAGTTTTGACAAATCCATCTGAACTTCTTAAACCTGTGTCGGTTCTTATAACCCTGTTTAATTGGTGAAGTAAGGCCAAAACTTGGTAAATTCGCACAAGTTCGCTACAATGTCTAAAATTTCATTAGAACGGCCAAAAATTATTGCTGTTTGCCACAATTTTGGAAAATTTGCAAAGGTTTTTAGAGTTTTCCCCCAGTGAGTGCAATCTGTCACAATTTTGAGTCTGCTGTCTAGATTTGTTCCATTTGCTCCAACTTGAGTAAAACTGCCATCATTCGTGCCATTTAGCACTAGGTTGAAGTATTTGCATTGAATTTTGGAAAATCCATCCCAACTTCGTAAGCCTGCACTGGTTTGCAAAACCCCGCTTAATTTGTGAACCATTGCCGAACTTGGTCAATTCGCACGAGTTTGCTATAATATGCCATTAGAATGGCCAAAACAATTGCTATTACGCACAATTTTACCTAATTTGCAAAGGTTTCTAGTGTTTTCCCTAATGAGTGCAATTTGAGCGTGTCTTCTCAAGTTTGTGTGATTGCTTCAACTTCATAAATTTGCCCTCGTTCCTATACTATGTGCTTGTTGGATTTTCATTTGCGTTGGATTTTGGCAATTCAATTCCTAACTTCATAAACTTGCGCTGGTTTGTGGAACCCTACTTAATTTGTGAAATGTGGCAAAAAATTGGTAAACTAGCACGAGTTTGCTACATTGTCTTAAGTTACGTTGCAATGGCCAAAATTAATTCTATTCGCCAAAACTTCAGCAAATTTGCAAAGGTTTCTAGAGTTTTCCCCAATGAGTGCAATCTGCAGCTATGTGAGTATGTTTTCCGAATTCGTTTGATTTGTTTCGACATGAATACAATTGCCGTCATTCTTGTAATCGGCGCTAGCTCGAAGCATTTTCTTTGAATTTACGGCAAATCCATCCTAAATTGTAAACCGTGCTGGTTCGTTAGAACCCTATTTAATTGGTGAAATAAGGCCAAAACTTGGTAAATTCGCTCGAGTTCGCTACGGTAACTAAAATCTTGTTAGAATAGCCAAAATTATTCCTGTCCGCCACAATTTTGGAAAATGTGCAAAGGTTTCTAGTGTTTTTCCTAGTGAGTGGAATTTGAGTATGCTGTCAAAATTTGTTCGATTTGCTCCAACTTGAGTAAAATTGCCATCATTCGTGCCATTAGTGCTAGCTTTAAGTTTTTGTGTTCAATTTTGGCAGATCCATCCCAACTTCGTAACCTTGCACCGGTTTGCAAAACCCCGCTTAATTTGTGATGTATTGCCTAACTTGGTAAATTCGCACGAGTTTGCTACAATATCCAAAATTTCGTTAGCCAAAAGTATTGCTATTTAAACCCCGATTTTAACTAATTTGCAACGATTTCTATATTTTTCCCAAATGAGTACAATTTAAGCATGTCATCCCAAATTTGTGTGATATGCTTTAACTTAATAAATTTGCCCTCATTCGTGTACTATGTGCTGGTTTGACACATTTGCACCGGAAATTTGGCAATTATGTCCTAAGTTCGTAAACTTACACGCGTCGGTTAGTGGAACCCTTCTATATTTATGAAATATGGAAAAAACTTGGTAAATTCGCACGAGTTTGCTGCATTGGCTAAGGTTACGTTACAATGGCCGAAATTAATTCTATTTGCCACAACGTCAACAAATTTGCAAAGGTTTCTAGAGTTTTCCCCCAATGAGTGCAATCAGCCGCAACATGAGCATGTTTTCATAATTAGTTTGATTTGTTCCAACAAGAATGCAATTGCTGTCATTCGTGTAATTAGTGCTAGTTTTAGTATTTTCATAGAGTTTCAACAGATCCAACTGAACTTCTTAAACCTGTGCCGGTTCTTATAACCCTGTTTAATTGGTGAAGTAAGGCCAAACTTGGTAATTCGCACGAGTTCGCTACAATGCCCTAAAATTTCATTAGAATGGCCAAAATTGTTGCATTTGCCATGATTTTGGAAAATTTGCAAAGGTTTTTAGAGTTTTCCTGATGGGAAAATTTCTGGCACTGTCAACCTCTTCAGAACCCAATTTGGATGATTAACCAAATTGCTCATATTTTACCTTATGTCTTTATTTCTAATAAATTTGAGAATAATCTTACCGGTGCAATTATATTTCTCCATGGGATGCCAAAATGTCCTACAATTCAGTTGGACACAGAACATTTTTCTGGATAACAATCAAAGACCTGCTGCGATTATTCTCTATTTTGAGGCATTGGATCATGAAGATTTATGTTATTTTGTATCTTGTAAATGTTTATTGAAATATTTTGGTTTTGGAACACTTTTATTTCCTTGTAATTTTCATTTAGGGCTAGCCACCTTAAAAGTGACAAACTTGTAATTTTGAGCACTTTTTAACCTTAGGAGTATCAAGTATAAATACTTGCTTAAGAGAGGGTTTGAGGGGCTTATCATTTTGTAGATTATTACACCTCTTTTCAGGTGAGAATTAGGGTTCATACCTTGGTTCCAAACTTTATCAATTTCAATCCCAAGAGTTGAAATTGTGGCGAATGCAACATCTTGAAATTGTGAGTTATATCAATTTCATTTTGTTGTGATTTCTTTTCTTCTCTAGTGTGCCATACTAGGTTGAATTGAGATAGTTCTTGGTCAGAATTACTTTTTGTTATTCATGAATTCTTGTACTTATTTGAAGAATTATCAAATTGATCCGATTCATCTTTGAGGATTTCCCTGATAACGTGTTCTTCACTATTGGAAAAGGGATTATTTTGTTACGGTTTCTATTTGTCAAATTGAGGTTTTATTTGCGTGGATTACATGAAATTTAAAAGTTTTGTTAGAAGGCATTTTCATTGTGGTAATCTAATTATATCATTGGAGGTTTGAATTTCATCATTTCATCATTAGTGTTCTTTTGAAAAGTGCCCTTTGTGGATCCGATTTTGCCTTGACTTGAGATAGCCTTTCTTAGTCTTTTGAATGTTCTTTCAAGTGTGTTTAGGAACATCATCTTTTTGGTATCAGAGCTCTTGTCAAGAGAAGGGAATTGGTTATATTCAATTTCGTGGAAGTGATCATCATTAGGGTTAATCAAGTGAAAACCGTAATTGTGTTGTTGTTGTTGTTTGAGTGATACGAACCACGCCGACCTGTGACGAAACCCAATACCATACGTTCGGAAATTTGTTGCCTAAGACGCCCAAACACCTAAAGTGGAAAAACCGCGACCCGTTGTCTATAAGCGAGACAAGAACCTTGGTATAAAGTGAAGACGCCACAATCGGATGGAAAAATCGATTGATAAGTTGGGATGAACGCCACGGAAATCAATCCGATAAGTTCGAATTAAGTTCTTGAAGAACCAAGAGAGGTGCCTCTCAAAAGTGTTTAATGTTCAATGATGTCTTATCTCTAATGTTCTAAACCCTAGGAGCTTTTATACTAGGGTTACAATTCGTGTAAAAACAAGTCCAAAACGACGTAGTTTAGTTAAGTGACATAAAAACGCAAAACAGAACAAGCTAGCCGACAGGGGATACACGCCTGTTGTACACGCCCGTGTACTTTGGCCGTTGTACTTGTCTGTGCAACTTCTGGAACATATACGCCCGTGCACTTTGACCGTGTATCTGTCTGTGCAACTTTGGCAACATACACGCCCGTGTACTTTAGCCGTGTATCTTTCTGTGGATTTTCTTGACTCCATACACGGCCGTGCCTTTTAACCGTGTATCTAGCCGTGTATGATTCCAGGCAATCTTGAGAGTCCTACACGGCCGTGCCTTGAAAGTACACGCCCTCTTCAACCCATTTCCAGTATAACTTGTACAAAAGCAAGGGTCTTCCAATGGTTGTTCCAATCCGTTCCAACTCCAAGATTGCTCCAATCCTTTCCGGCTTCATGGATAACCTTTATCAACCCGTTAAGTGCTTCCTTGAATCGTTTTGCTCGATTTCTTGTGATGGGTCCAGGCATGCACTTCAAGAGGATCCACATTTCTTGATGTGCCTAAGCACACTTTTAAAGCACATCCAAAAGACTTAAGATCAACTATCTTAAGTCTGGGCAAAATCGGATCCAAAAATGGCCCCTTTCTAATGAACCCAAATGTTGAAAATGATAAAATTAATCTATAATGAAAATTGAATCCCACAAGGGAAAAAGGTTCTAATAACACTCTAATATCATAAAATCCATAAAAATAAATCCTAAAATTTGACAAAAAAAACCGTTTTAAGGAAGTCCCTTTTCCAAATGGTAAAAATTTCCGCTAGTAAAGTTTCCTTATTGTAAATTGAATCAACTTGATAATTTTCAAATAATCAAATGAATTCGTGTCAATAAGTTTTAAAATCTGACCAAGTTGTTCAAATCCAACCGATTTACATGGGAAAGAAAAAAAAAACCAAAAAGTGGGAATTTGATATGACCCCAAAAATTTCCCAAATTTGTTGCACTCGAAAACCCTTTTCAAGTTTTGGGAAATTTGAAATTGATAAGATTTGGGAAACAAGGTATGCCCTAATTCCAGTGAAAAAGAGAGTGTATGTTCGCAAAAAAAGTTCCCAAAACCCTCTCTTAAGCAAGTTTTTACTTGCTACTTTGGGGTTTAAAAATGCTCAAAATTAAAATTTTCCCCTTTTTAAGGGGGCTACCCCTAAATGAAAATTACAGGAAATAAAGTGTCTCAAAACCAAAATACAACAAAATATTTCATAAAAGAATAATTATAAAGAAATGGTCTTCAAGAGGGCCATTTTTTTTAAAGGATCCATCGGCCGCTCATCGCCGGTTCAGGTCGGTCCATGGATAACCCACAAGTGAGTTGAGAGGTTTGTCCTTCCTATAGAATATGATAAGTGTGCTGTTGGAATACTAATCAACAATAATAGAAAAGGGTTTAAATATAAAAAAATTTTGGGGTTAATCTTTTTAAAAATAGGCCTCAACGCAAGTTTTTGAAATCCTTCAGTTCTTGCCCTAATGATAGGTCTTTGCGGTTTTTATTCATCTTTCTCGGGCCTCAAAAAGATTTGTCCTAAATCTGTAGATAAAAATGCAGTAGAGACTTTTTTTTTCTTGTAATCATCTAAAGATATTTTTGCGAACCCCAATATTGAAATATACAAGTGGTGATTGTTTTTCTCCCCCATTTCAGGATGTATCTTTTGCAACACAAATAATGACCATTACCCATGAACTTACCCCTGTAAAACCCTGTTCCAAAAAACTGTTTCCTCTTTTTCTAATCATCTTAGTTGGTTTTTTCATGGTCTTCTAATGGTTTGGGCCCCAGCTCATTGTCCTCTAAGACCTTAAAGGTGAACACAAGTCTTTGAACAATCTGGTCTCAATGGTTACTTTTTCGGGCTATATTTAGGATCCTTAAAGGGTTTGGAAAAATCGGGGTCTGAAAAAATTTATGTTTAAAGGGTTTGGGGCTCGTGTCACTAGATCCTCAAGACCTTTAAAGGGTTTGGGCATACTTGCGTCTGCACTTTTTGGCCTCCCATCTGGTTTAATTTTGTGGAACCCCCCATCAAATGAAGGTTCTGTAGCTTCGCACACTCTGGCCCCCCGGGTGGTCAAAATTCCCTGTCTGGATAGGTTTAAGCCAAAATTATCTTCTATCTTCCCAAAGAGCTGATAACCCCCCCTTTTACTCGGTGGTGCCTGGGGTTTTTCCCAGGTGGTGGTGGCATTCATCCTATAAATCCTTTTTGCTAATGTAGCAACAAATTTGTAAGGTCCGAAGTTGTTCTCTAGAGTTCTTCCCTTTGTATTTGACGACTTTGTCTGCTACCCCCTTGGCTATTGGCCTCTTGTAATGTACCCCTTCACAATATATGACTGTTTGTGGAGCGATTTTCTGAGTCAAAGTAATCTCAAAAAAAATTTTTTAGCACACTCCCCTTTACTTACCCGTACAAAAAAACAAGTTTGGATAACCACAAACCCCTTTTTACACTACGGTGAAAAAGTCACCCAAAGCAATAAATACTTCTTTTCACTTCAAGTATATTAGACTAAATGAAGCAAAAATAAATACTTCTAAGTAGTTAAAAAATTAAATTAAATTCACAAATGTTGACGTAATAAGTTCAATTACTTCACACTTTAATGTTTGTTTTTTTAATTCAAATTCTATACATTTTCCTTTATTGCCCGGGGTTTTCCCCTCAATTTACTTGATGTGCAGCACCTTTTTTCCCCATAAACCACAAATTTACAAGCCCCTCACACCACTACTAAAAATACACCTTACGGTGCAACAAATTTTTCTACTTTCCAAAAATCACTCCCACGGAAAAACCAAATACAAAATCCCCTTCCCCGATAACAAAAGAAATGGGGAAAAAAAAAATACACTCCCATTCCCATATTTAACCACCCAAATTACAACAAATGGCAGCTTAATTCAAATTTAAAAGAGACATTAATGCAATATTCCAAAAATGGTAAGGAGCCACTTTTAAATTCAAATGAAACCAAATTAAAAAAGATTATGTGGTTTTTGAAATTCAAATTGTTCTTAAGCACACCTCAAATTTTGGAAACCAAATGGGTTTTCCCCCAAATTCAGAATTACACAATGGAAATCACAACAACAAACTTCACAACCTCCTTACACCACAACTAGTCACGGCAAGAATAAGGCAATTTTTTTTCAAGTCCCAAAAGTTGTTGAATTAAACAATACTCTATGCTACTGCCCTTCCACGAGTTATTGACCCTAAAATGATACAAAACCCCCCCCAATCCAACTGCAACGATGCAAATCAAATCCCAATGCAAAAAAATTTTGCAATCTCAAACTACAAAAAACAACAACAACTACACAAATTTTCGTTTTTTTCACTTGATCAACCCTAATTGTTGATCACTTCCGAAATTTTAATAAACCAATTCCTTCTCTCAACAAGAGCTCTGATACCAAAAAAGTGTTTTGCCCAATCACACTTTAAAGCACATTCAAAAGACTTAAAAAAAGATATCTAAGTCCCAGGCAAAATGGATCCCAAAAATGGCACTTTTCTAGTGAACCCCCAATGTTGAAATGATGAAATTCAAAATACTAAGATATAAACTGAATTTCCACAAAGGAAATGGCTTCTAATAAAACTCTAATAAAATTTAATCCTTTCAAAGAATCCTCATTTTCAAAGAAAAAGTTTTAAAGGAAAATCCCCTTTTTAAGGTGAAAATTTACGTAGCAAAGAAATCCCTTTTTGATGATTGAATCAACTTGATAAAACTTTCAAAATAATTTAAATGAATTGTGTACAAAAAGATTTAAAACTGACCCAAAATTGTTTAATCCAACCCTAGATATTAACACTGAGAAGAAAAAAAAACACAAAAGTGGAATGATTGACTCACAAATTCCATTGTTGCACTCGCCACAATTTAAAGTCTTGGAATTGAAATTGATAAGAGTTGGAACCAAGGTATGAACCCTAATTCACACGTGAAAAGAGGTGTATGTTCTGCAAAAATAAGTTCCCTAAACCCTCTCTTAAGCAAGTATTTATACTTGCTACTTCTAGGGTTAAAAAGTGCTCAAAATTACAAGTTTGCCACTTTTAAGGTGGCTACTCTTTCCACCCTTCCCTTTTTTTCCTTTTGATTTGACTTTTTTTTCCTTTTTTTCTCTTTGGTCTTTTGCTCTTCACTTCCTCCGCTTTTCACTCACCTTATTTTTTTGCAAAAGACTGTTGTAGCTGAAGGGTTTCATACATTTGTTTAGGTTTAAAAGGGTTTTAAGGTTAAATTTTTCCCCTTGGGAAAAGGTTATTTTTTAGAAAACCCTCGAAAAACCTTCCCTACAAATTCCATGGCTCCCCAAAACACATGACATGCTTGCATTGGCACTAATCAAAACCTTTTAAACCTCCCAAGCGAAAAAAATCAAGGCTTGTTATCCCCTTTTTTAACTATCATTAAAAGAATTTAAGGGAAAACCCT